>OY856410.1:186649406-186961906 GCA_963693085.1 Alisma plantago-aquatica | reverse complement strand
TTTAGGACGAAATTTCGACCATTTCGTCAAAATTTTGAACATTGGTGGCCGCAATTGTAGCCAAATTGATTACTTCCTTGCAAGGGTCTGGATAGAAAAGTATGCAAGGATTGTAAAGTGATCCCTGGGAGAAGAACTCACCACCCAACATAGGTTGGTGGTTTTGGATGTGAACGTGAAGATCAACAAAGGTAAGCATATCAGAAGCCAAGATGGAAGGATCAAGTGTTGGGTCTCAAAGGAGAAAAGAAATTGACATTTTATGATAAACTTATCAAGGAGAAAACTTGGAACTTGGAGTTCAATGTTCACTCTATGCGGCAAAGTATGAGCACATGCATAACAAATATTGTCAAAGAGGTCTAAGGAGAGTTCAAAGGGTGTGGGCTTCCACAGAAAGAGACTTAGTGGAGGAATGATGAAGCACAAAAGGCTATTAAACTCAAAAGGGAGATCTATAAGAGCTTGCCCAAATCTAGAGATGATACAACTTTATAGAGATTACAAACAAGCAAAGAAAGATGCCAAGAAGGCAGTTCAAGAGACAAGGTCCAGCCACTTTGATGAGATATATAAGAAGTTGGACACTAGAGAAGGGAAAAAAGATATTTATAAAATTGCCCGTATAAGAGATAGGAAAGGAAGAGACTTGAGTCAAGTAAAATGCATCAAGAATGAAGATGGCAAAGTGTTAGCAAACGATGATGATATAAAGAACCAATGGAGATACTACTTTCATAAGTTTTTCAATGGAGTTATTGTGAACAATGTAAGAAACCCGGGTGACATGAATGCAAGAAATAACACTTACACACAATGAGTTTCACTATATGAGGTCAAGAATGGTCTAAAAAAGATGAAAATGAAAAAGGCATGTGGTCCAGACGGTATTCCTATTGATGTATAGAAGAGTATGGGGATGAAGAAGCTGTGTGGTTAACGAATTTCTTTAACAAGATTATGAAGACAAAGAAGATGCCTGATGAATGGAGAAATAGTACGTACTATAGTCCCAATCTACAAGTACAAAAGAGATATTTAGAGCTGCACAAACTACATATGTATCAAGTTGATGAGTCACACTATGAAGCTTTGGGAGAGTATTATTTAGCGAAGGCTAAAATTGATTACACAGACATCAAACAACCAATTTGGTTTTATGCCGGGAAGATCAACAACTGATGCTATTTTTCTGATCTGGACGCTTATGAAGAACTGCAGAGAAAACAAAAGAGATCTTCATATGATGTTTATTGATATGAAAAATGCCTATGATCGAGAACCCATGAAAGTGTTATGAAGGGTTTTGCATAAAAAGGGTTTGGCTATCTAATACATTGGCCTAATTAAAGACATTTATGATGACTCAAGTGCAAGTGTTAGGACTGAGGAGAGACACAAACTTTTCCCATCACCATAGGGGTACATCAAGGGTCGATACTCAACCCTTATCATTTGTTCTTGTTATGGATGAGTTGAAAAAACATATTCAAGATTATTTACCTTGTGCGTATTATTTGCTGATAATATTGTGTTAATTGATGAAAGAAAAAAAATATTGATTGATAAAGCTAAACTTTGGAGAAATGCATTGGAATATATTGTATTTATGATCAGTAGGAGAAAAACCGAATATGTGCAGTGCAATTTTAGCCAATCTAGAATTGTGAATGGTGGGGTCAAGTTGGATGGAATGGATGTAATATGTGATAAGTTTCGTTACTTGGGCTACATTATTGAAAGGAGGGTAAGGTATAAGATGAAGTTTGTCACATGATCACAACAAGATGGTTGATGTGGAGGAATGCAACTGCAGAAGATCCCTCTCAGATGAAAAAGCAAGTTTTACATAATAACTATACAACCAACCATGCTATATGGGAGTGAATGTTGAGCAGTGAAGAAACAAGGTCTCAACAAGATGAATGTGACCAAAATGTGCATGTTGAGATGGATGTGCGGGAACACGGAAAAAGATCGTTTGAGGAATGAGTATATTAGAAACAAAGTGTGGGTGGTGAACATCGAGGACAAGTTGCGTGAAGGCCAACTAAGATGGTATGGACATGTGCAACGCAAACCGACAAATTCACCTATTTGAAACAAGGTTATCGAGTCAAGCACAACTAAAAATGCAAAGGTAGACCTAAATTAACTTGGGAAGAGCATATAAAGAGAGATATGGAATCTTTACATATTGATCAAAGTATGACCCATAATAGAGCTGATTGGAAAGGAATGATCCATGTGGTTGAGATTGAGACTTAGATGATGATCTCGACTTTGGAAAAAGTTGAAACCAAAAAGGAAACGATAACTATCTTTTCTTGCCATTCAAGTAATTACTTAATCTATTCCCCAAGTCACATAATTACCTATTATCGCCTCAAAATTGAAGGTCATCTATCCCTTAACTATTATCCATTGGTGGACAAAAATCAGATTCAAATAGATATATTTTGATGTTTGAAACTTGGTTTTTAGGGAAAGAGAAGATAATTCTTTAATTAATTATCTGTATCATCAACTAACTTGGAAACTTCTTGAATTTTATTTATGCTCTCTGAATTCAATTAGAAACCATCTTAAGCCATTATTGATATATAATAAAAAGCTCTAAATATTGATTTGACACAATTGCATTTCATTATCTTATTTTTAAAACAAATACACATAATTCAGATATTTAAAAGACAATTCAATAGTTGCATTAATTACATTAAAACTCATCAACCTCTCAAAATTCCATGTTGCTATAAATTCTTAGATGGATGTATGAGTATTACTTGCGTGTTACTACCCTTTTATATATGGTCTCTTTGTTGGGAAGATGCCTAGCAAGGATAAAAAAAGATGCTCTAGCTGTCGGGACATTGCCAGCTACTGAAAATTTAGAGTTCAGTTACATCTGCGATTTTAAAACTTGTCCTCTATGCTCTGAAACTGCAGAGAGATGAAGGCATACAGATTGTGGGAGAGGCAATATGTTCTGGTATCTTCAACGATTTGGGAAGTGGAAGCAATGTTGATATCTGTGTGATAACTAAGGTAAAAGTTGACGTCTAATAATTACAAGATCCAAAGTCGAGTTTCAAAATTTTGCATGTACTGTATCATGACTTGTTTTGATGGTAATAGGGTCGCACTGAATACCTGAGGAATCACCAGTTGCCAAACCCCCGCACTTATGTCAGTGCGAGAGGCTATACTTTTAACAAGGGGCAAACAGGTAAACAAGAAGCTCTTTATTCTATAAGCCCTATCCTGTATGAGATCTCATTAGTTGCCAATGTCATCTGATCTCCTTTTCTTTTGGTTTTCTAAATGCTGTGCAGAGGTCCTGTCAACCAAGATCACTCCCATTAAGCAGATTACTGTGGCAGCTGAAGATCTCATGGAAGAATAAGCACGGGAATTAAACCGGCCAGGTGGTCACTGGAACAACAATATGGGCTGGCATGCGTCAGGAAATTTGTTATTGAGATATTTAAGGCTATGTCACATATCAGTTATTGCTAGTGCAGGAAAGGTGATTCATAAAATTGGAGCATCACGAGAAAACGTCAAAATCGTTGAATTGGACCATAAATGAGGTTCTGTAGTTTGGATCAGGCCTACTACATCCCAAGTTTTACTTAGGTTCCCAGTGTCTTTTATGTTTATCTTGCTTACCTGTTACGATGAGATGTTTGGATGTTCTCTTCACTTTTCGAAGCTTAGTGTTTTCAGCTTGATTAGGATTCTCGGTGCAACGGTGTAGGCCATGATTCTAAATTTGAGGCGTCAAGTTAGGTTTATATTCATTTCAGTATCATGATTTGCACCATAAGTCAATTCACTAGATTTCGATCAACATATCGGGGCGTCCTTGAGGTTGATAATCTTATGCACTAACAGGTGATCATCCCGTTTTAGAATTGCATACAACTTAGGTTTGATTGATTTCCTTCTATTTGTTTTCTATTAAGCCGTCATCTTCTCTGCAGTGCACTAAAAAGAATTTGCAGATGCAGCTTGCCGTAATCTAATCTTGATGTTGTGTTGAAATATTTCCTTTTATGGTGCATTTGGTGGGGATAAACTGGCCAACCAAACGTGTACACTGGCTGGCTGCTGAACTAATAGTCTTGAGCATCCCAAGCTGCCTCCTGTTCAGGGTTGCAGTTAACTATTAGGGGCCGTCGATAAGGGATGTAATGGGCTAGTGTGTGACCATGTTTCTCTTTGCAAGTCATCTCCACTTTGTCTCTCCCACTTGTGGTTTTGTTTCTTTCCCTCAACTCCTCTGATCTCGTGGTTGCTGGATTTAAGCTCATGGTAGCTGTTTTAGTTGCTGCCCCCATGATTGGGTATCCTTGTCTTTACGTTACTTGGCTGGTTGTGTAAAGCACAAATAGCAAGCAAGTGCGGAATGGGGGCAGGGGCGGGTGTACTTTGATTCTTTTCATTAAGTGGTAAGACCTAAAGAGCAAAGGCAGAGTTGATATTTTCTGTTACCCACAACGTAAATGAGCTAAATTAAAGATTGGTTGACGTACAATATAATCTGGTTCTGAAGTTGACGATACACAACAATTTAACATACAAGTGCTTCCTGGCCGTTCTTGAATTTGCCTGTGGTTGTGCAATGCAAAGCTCGTGATAGTTGGTATGTCAATGGATTTTATTAATAATAGGAAATCACGCTTTATGCAGAATCGCTGTGTTCGGGGCTGAGTAAGGTGAACATGTATACCATATGAAAAAAATTTAGATAAAAACTTCCATCTTTGAATTTAAGGCTTCCTTTTAGCCCGGTTTCAAATTTATATTGTTGAATCTTTGAGAAGCCGGATATTATTTTATACGATGCTCTATGTGATCCAAAATCATGGTAAGCTGTAATTTCTTTAACCTTCTCGTCACCCACATACTAGTTTAAAGTGAACGCTTCTGGCTGCATGAAAAGCGAAGATGAGGAAATGGAACGGGGGATTCTGCCCGTTACATAAGCCTCTCATTCGGAGTTCGGAGGGTTAGGTAAAAGTGCATCGGCATCCCTGAGGTTCATCGGTCAAAGAGGGGGGCAGTCACTAGGGAGACTTCATCAGCAACACAGAGACAAACACTAAATATAAGAATCCATGTTATATAAATGGAGCCATATTAACCGCTAGCGGACTATATTGAGGATAAGGAGACTATGGGTATGTTTGCTTAGGTGTATTCAGCCGTATAGGATTGGACTAGATGATCCAGCAACATAAATATTAGGTTTGTTTTACCGTAATGGAGAAATAATCGCTGTCCTGCATTTTTCTATTATCAAGTAATTGCTGGATGAGGCCATTCGTCTCAAAAGCGCGGGCGCCGATATCCCACAGCCCACTGCGTTGTTTTGGTCAGTGCCAGCACACCAGCGTTGTTTTGACCCAATTAGTGGCTTCGAAGTTTCAAGGATTATTTCCCAAAGAGATCCTGCATTGCCTCCATATTAGGAAGTAATATGATTCCGTGAGAGTATATTAGTCATCCCATACCCAATTCATTCTTTTGTGCAGAAGGGGGAGTGTAGAAACACTTAGGATGACATTTCTTAAGGCGGGGTGGGACTTTAATTTTGTAATTGCACATGTAAAGGAAGTTACTTCATCAACTAAAGGAGAAAAGAAGATCACATATGGGATATTAAAGTTTCAATGTCTATTGAGAAGGAAATAAGGGGATTGATATTCTTACTTGCGACAACCAAGCAAATGATCCTTCAGAAAACAAATCGAGTAATTGTGTTTGATGTTATTTTTAAATATATGTTTTAGAAGGGTGGCTATTTTCACTATTTGTTTATCAATAGGTGGGCATGTTCAAAGCGTGTGTTATGCCATGGATTTTTTGTTCAATAATTCTGAGGTTGATGCAGAGTCATGGGAAATAATACTTAAAGCATTACATGGATATGAGATTAATTTCTAAAACATATAACGTGCATATCGATACATAGGATGCGCCAACCCCTGTATTTTTATCTATAAGCGATACACAAGGAGGCATGTCAAATCCTTTAGACGAATCTCACAAACTGTCCACCTGAATTGGGTAGTTTTAAGTTTATAAATAGGAATATTTAGAATGCTTAGGAAGCTCAAAGGTAAGTGTCACAAGGATGCATTGAATAGAGTGAGTAGTATGTCTACACAACGAGAAAACAGCCAAGGCACTATGCCCTAAAAAGGAATATATGGGGGGAGGAGATATCAAATACAATTTTGATTTATAAGGGAACCGTCACTGGGAAGGGACGCTCATGGATCCAACTTGACAAGGTTCCGCCTAATCAATGTGTTGTGCCATTAGGGAGTGCTTGGACCAGGAGTTGAACTTGGTGTTTTTGTTAGGAGACACTGTGTTTGACCACCTGCGCCACTTCATGCACACAAAAAGACATTATTTTGATATTCGAGGCCATCTACTTGCTAAATTATCTTAATTGAATGCACTTTCACTGATTTTATGTCAAATTAGAACATAATAATTTGTGCATCAATCCTTTTCTATTGTTGTGTATAAACAGGTAATCATTATTATATTAAGTGGCCACATGATCACTTTTTAGTGTAGGAAAAGTAAAAAAGAAACTAAAAAATTTAGTGTTGCCGACCTCATGTCAGTAACATCGATGTAACATTTAGAAGTTAAGCCTGCCCAAAATTCAATGAGACCCCAAGTAGTTACCGATACTAACCTTGATCGTAAATTGATAAGGAAAAATAATGGATCTAAGTTAGTGGTACCGGCTATGATTGTAACTAGATATGGATATACCCACATACCCACAAATCCATACCCTCCAAAAACCCGTCTTGTGTATAAGTGTTTATAACCACTTACCTATTTACTCTTGTTCCCACATACTCATCTCAAGTGGGTACACTAATGGTTGTGACTATAATCGTACCAGTTATACCCTTATACCCACTATATATAAGTATTATACATATACATATACATATACATATTATAGAATCTAATAAATAATATTTGTTAAATTAAATTTATTCGTTGTAACATTTACATATGTAACAAAACTCCAAGTATATTTTGTTCTCGTATCTCAATGAGCAACCTGGTTTCCATTGTAAAATTTGTGAGGTCATATTTTTCTTTATCATCTTAACGTAAAATGTTGAAATATTAATGTTTTTTTCCTTTAATTCAAATGAATTCATCCTTGAAGAAAGTAGTCAATCTCGGATTGCTATTAATGTTTATCTTTACTCATAAAATTCCATGGTCGGCAGACAAATTACATGATATAGAAAACTAACTGACTAAGATAAAGAAAGGATAGACATAGAACTATATTTCTACTTACGTTAAATCACCTAAACTTCCATAACAACATAGATTTTCACATTGCAATATCTGAGCACAATACAAATAGTAGATGTACTAACCAGAATAGATAAAAATTGATATAGCTCCTTATTTGTATTTATAAGAAAAGTATAATTGTGTACCAGTTACTCATGACCATATGTATGAGTATGGTGAGGGTATGGTTTCCCATAAAGTGGGTATATACCCATAATCGTATATGCATAACTAGTCGGGTAAGGTGATGGAGATTACCATATCCGTACTATAACCTACCCATTTACACCCCTAGTACCGACTCTAAGCCAGTAGTACCAACTTTAAGATGTCGACAACTCTAATTGAAGTGCTAATATTAGATAACTATGATATAACTTATGAAGAGTTATGAATCACATATAATTCTATCAAGAAAACTAAGCAATTGTAATAATCCAATATATTCAATTTTTGTATATAAAATCAAGGAACCCTAACATGTATACTACATGACTAAATTACATATTGTATTAAGCCCTGGGCAGCTTGAGAGATATCACTCAAACTACTAGCTAACAATGTGAAGTTGAAATCAACCCCAAAATGATTTAAATCCTAAAGATCTCTTCCCCTCAATTAGTACAAGTAACAATTGTAGAGGCACATCAGTCCAACTACTAAAAATACCCTAGTAGATCCTTGGTACACAAGACACGACACTAGAACTTAATGTATAAATCCTCAAATTTTGAGTTATAAATCCAATATCTCTCTATCAGATAAAATCTGAGGCACGACCTCAACCGCTCTCTAAAACCTTAGAACTAGGATGACATGGATATACCCTCCATACACCCACATATACTCAACAATATATAACTTTGATATCCTTTTAGGTTACTTGTTTCACTTGTCCAGCAAGTTCAAATACTAAGATAGTTCTACAGTCTCAGGGTACCACGTGATTAAGGTTACACTTTGTTGGTTCGGCCAACTAAGTACTTGTGTCTGCATCAATAAATTTACATACAAGCACTTAGATGGTTTTTATAAAAAAAAGTAATAAGTTGCAACTTCAGAAGATATAAAGTATATAAAATAGTTTCATGCTACTCCATCTTTACATATGTATCCATTCATGGTCGTAAAAAGAATCAAGCCTCAAACTAAAGCACACAAAAGCCTGAAATGCCACTATGCCCAAAATGGTAATAACTCCTTGTTAGTGTAGTGTATGTCTATATCCCCAAAAGGACAAAATCACATGTATTAGGCAAGAGTTTGTGCTTGCAACCTCCGCTGACTTCACTACTATTGTCAGTCTGGCCCCAAAAGAATATTGGTTCTTTGTCAGGCAGCCACCCACATGGGTCCAAAATGCTATTATGGACCAAAACATATGACATTACTACTAATTAATTTAATATTTGTATGAGAATAAAACCACATGCAACAAAGTTCAAAAGCAACCAAAGGAATTAGAATTTTACAAGCTTGTTAGAAACACCATGTAACTGATTATTCATGTGTTAAATTAATTTAAGACCCTCAAAAATTGATAAATTGCACACAAGTCTACAATTTACATAAAATTGCATAATTTGAGCAAACAAAGTCAGAATTGAACTAATTTTTTAACATAAATTTGTCAACTTGAAATCAAAAACTAAAGTTTAACTTCTAAATTAAGCATGTAATTAGGACAAATAATTATATGTATGAATTAAGCAAGCTTAGAGGTTTGATAACATATAGCAATATCCTAATTAAAAAGTGCATTGTATCTACAATTTTTGACAAATATTGGTAAGTAATTGAGAAGTGTTACATGTCCAAATCTTAGCCACACTTGGTCGGTCGTGCTTAGACTCTCTTCCTATGCACTACAAAGGTTTGTGCATTAAAAATTTTAATGATGTCAACAACTTTGTATATGTTTCCTCTGGCATCCACACTAAGGAACTCTAAGACCATATCCTATCAGAGTCTGAATATGTGTCAAGTAGATCCTCCTTTGTGATTGCACGTGATTCCATGTGTAATATACTACCATGTTTTTGTTGGTCCCAATTATCATATGTCTTATGGTTGTCCAGAGACCCATTCTATTTTGGCATATTCTTTCTAAAAAACTATTGTCCATTAATTCACTACAAGTGGCCCCTCTAGACAACAACTAACTAATCTTAAGCTTCTCTCTAAGATGACCATGAAAAAGACATATTTCTTATCTATTCCATTGATCATATTAGTTAGTCGATGTCACTGATTAAGTATCAAACCATCCTTTGGTACTGGCTCATGATTTTCTTATTCCCATGTGATGAATGTTGCCCTCTTTGCTACATCACAGACATCGATGCCTTCAGTGATATGACATGCATTGTTGCACAAGACATGTTATAAGTCTCAATTTGACGTAGTTTATGATACTCTTTTAAACATTGTCTCTCGACCTTGGTGAAGAGGTCCCAAAGGGAGCTCAAATGGCCTCCCTTAGCAATTAGCACACAACCTGATGGTCTCCACATGCAACATCTTGTTGACCAGAGTCTCTTACCTAATAGATGTTCTTTCAAGTAATATTAAATTAGGCCAGACAGTCTATGATGCCATTGCACAAAAGGTACAAAAGCACATAGCACCATTAACTTTTTTCCTTTACTTTTGAACCTTTGGAGTATTTGTTGATGACGTGACCTATCTTCTGTTACACCTTCACCACACAACTGATATGAACCTTACACTACCATCGATGACATGCTATTATTTTATTTTTAGATCTACAAATTTTGTCATCCATAAAGGATTGTCAGCCCAATTTATTGTCTATACTTATATGGTGTATTTATAATACAACAAAAATTTAATTCCTATTTCATTTCTTCCTTTGGTCAACTCATCCATGTAACTTGACTTGGTCCCCTCTCCCATGGTCCTTTAGTCTCCTCTTCCATGGCCCTGTGATCTCCTCATCCAATTCCCTTGACTTGGTCCCCTCTCCCATGGTCCTCTGGTCTCCTCTCCCATGGCCTTTTGATCTCCTCATCCATGTCCTTTGACTCACTCTCCTTTTCCATGTCCTTTAATCTTCTCTTTTATGTCCTCTCTCACATCCTTCCACAATTGATGTCCACTCCTCCCTAATCACAGTTAGTGGCAGTGGTCCATGTTGCTTCCTCGTCATCTATATCCTTTACCATCAAAAACAATCACAACAGTATAAGGAAGTCTTGACACCATCATGTTCCTCTGTAGATATTGCCAAGTCGACCAACACATGTGCCTACATCATATGTCCTTTTAAGAGTCTCCACACATGTCGTGGCAAGCCTTTTGCTCCAAGTAGTTTTGGTAATCATTTTTTAGTCGTACATTTGTCCTTGTTGACTCATGTTGTAGACATCCGTGAGGTGTTGGAATACATTGATGTTTGGGAAGGCTTCTTCACTGCTCTCTGTGCTTGCAAATGTTGGATGTGTGGTTTATGTATTTCCACCCAAACTTGGTCCAAGGCTTTCCACCCCTACACTTCTACCGGCTTTGATGCTACTACCACTTTACTCCACTATCTTGGTCATGATCCGATCAACATGATTGTTAGCTTACCTGCCCCCATCATTCTTGGCTTTCCAGCTCCTATTCCTTGTACCTTGATAGCACATTAGCGTATTGAACCACCACCATCTCCTATGAACCGTCTCAAGCTCAACCCAAATCAATTTTATACTATCTTTTGTGTGGGTAAAGAGCATCCTGCTTCTTTGTAGTTTTTCATTCGTCGATACTATATGTGATGTTTTACAACAAGTGTCTTCTTGTCATTGCTCCATTGATGCTTGGGTTTGTGTTTTGCTTCTCTCTATGTGCATTCTCTATTGCTTTTCTCTTGAATCTACCCAAGAATTCTCAACACAACAATGCCTTACTCCAACAACTTATGATCCAAATGGCCATCAAAACGTAGTCTGGGACCTGACGATATCCAATAACTCCTTGTGTGTGCACAATTTGTCAAAGCTAGAGTTTCCCATGCAATGACAAAGACCATGCATGGATGATTTTCAGCTGCCATCAGGGCTCTCCCTCTAGCGGCATTGCCCCCTCTAACCCTGTAACTCATTTGGAGCTTAAGTCAAAACACCCCAAAGCACCCCTCTTACAGTGCAGGTTGTGTCAGATATTTCTTACTCTCCCTTTGTTTCTTATTGTGCTATGTTTAATTGGGAATCTTATCCTTCCAGAAAGGGATAACTTGTGCACGTGATGGTCTCTATGCACAATGCCTTCTTGATGTAATGTGTGGTGTAGCAACAACATTTAAAGATGACTTTTTGAATGCAGTGTCAACTATAGTCAACCTTTGGCTTTTCAATCATTATCTTAGCTCCATATGTTTCTAATTATCCTTTGACCCCTCTTATTAAGTCATGCAATGACATTCATCCTACCATGGTTGGAGTCATCTTGTTTTCAAGATTGCAATCAAGGGTGTCTTGTCTAATGATGTCAATTATCTTAAGGATCATCATTTGGTGTTGGTATTCCTGGGGGTACTGAAGCTTTTTATATGTTGTCACTTGCCTTGTCTATGAATAAAATCATCTTACCACTCTTACAATGTCCCTTATTGACTTTAATAATGCTTTTAATATGGTTGATATATCCATCATATTTAAGGAGGTTTGCCTTTATTGCCCAGCTATTCCATGTTGGGTTGAATTTTGTTATACTTCCCAACTCCTCTCTACATGGATCAGAGTGAATCTCTTCTCTCCATGGTTGGGGTCCAACAAGGTGATGCATTAAGGCCACTTGTTTTTTTATTTGGATCTACATCCTCTTATTTTGGAATTAAAGGATGAATACTATATCACCCTTCTTTCTTTCTATCTTGATGATGGAACCCTCATTGGTGACATTGTCAAAGTCTCCAAGGTGTTATCTATTATCCTAGAACGGGGTCCAAACTTTGGTCTTCATATTAATTTAAGAAGACGTGAATCTTTTGGCCTTCACATGATCCTAGATGACCCTTAGAGATTGGTATCTTCTCTACTAACATATCTCATTCTACATGTGGAGTGAAGATTTTAGGAGGCCCTATTTCCACATATCCATGTTTTGCCTTGGAGCTTCTCAAGGAACATCTAACTAAAACTCTTGCCATGATGGATCACTTGGCTTTGCTTCACGACCCATAATTTCATCTTCTTATTCTATGGTCATGTGTTGGGATGCCCAAGATGTTATTTTCTCTTCGAACGACACTCCCAACATCTATTGATTATGTATTGGATAATTTCAAATATGGGCTTCGTCAATGTCTAGTATGTATTGTTGTTGGCGATGGCCCAAGCTTTAGTAATCTATAGTGGTGCTTGGTCACACATAATATGTACTTTGGAATATTGGACATCAATTCTTCTCATGATGTTAGCAAGTTTTCTTATATTTTCTGTCAAATCCATACCTAGAAACTCCAAGATCACATACTATGAGAGGTTGGATATGTAATGATACTCATTTTGGCCTAGCCTCTTGAGTTGGGATAAAGGTCCTAAAAGAGTCTCATGTGACCTTTTTTGACACATGACCGGATGGAATCCACTCTCAACACTACTGCAGAAATGGCCTTTGGCTTCAGTTATTTAATGCCTACGATATCGGTTTCCAAGCGACACCCAAGTGGGCGCCGTTAAAAGTCAACACCTTCAGCGTCGGTCCCCCAACCGATGCCATAAACCTTCCCACCACTAAAAATGCGCCAGTAAGGGGACTATCATTGTCGGTTCTTCAAGCAACCCAACACCAAAACCTGATTAACGACGTCGGTTATTAATCAACAACTGACGACATAAACCTTCCCGCCACCAAAAACATGCCAGCAAAGGGGACTATCGGCAGCAGTTTTATATATATAACCGACGCCATATTTCCCTGGTACCACGCGATAGGCGTCAGTTTTACAGATAACTGACCGACGCCAGAATGGGATAAAGACGTCGGTTTTACACTAATAACCGATGGCAATGTATTTTTTTGTCAGTTTTAGACAAATAACTGACGCCTATTAATTGATTTTTTTTGCAGGCAGTTTGCAGGCCTACTGTATGGCTGGTCAGCAAGATGCAGAACCTGCAGTTCAGTTCTGAACTACAGGTTTATAACATCCATTGATATCAGCCAACAACAGGCCACAAACCAACAAATTTAACAAGATGGATAATATTATATATATGTGATTTACACACATGTATAAGCACATTTAATTCATATTATTTTTCATCACACACATGTAGAAACCAGTAGCAACCTGCAGTTCTATTCATTTCATCTCTTTTCACATTCAGACACATGTAGAAATATTCATGTATTGATCATCTTCAAATTCACACATATGACAATTCAGAAAAATTCATTCACATTCACACAAAAATAATTATGAGAACAAAGTTTAGAAATATCATTCTTTATTCATAATCACCATTATCCCAATTATATTTAAAAATTCCCACTACTTGCAGGGCTTCTGCTCATTGTTCTCTTACATCATTTAACTCATCCATCATATAGGGAGTATTCACATCTAATAACTTTTCACCTATAGTGAAGTCAGTTTTAAACACCTGCAAAGAGAATGATGTATATATATAATTAATAATATATAATAAGATTGATATATTTTATATTATCTAATGAGACTACATATAATACCTGATGTATGGTATCGATCTCCATTGCGGCATGTTGGATAATTATGCTCATAAATCGCATCATATAGTATCCACATGCCCAACCATTGTCTTGTGTAGCACACTATAAATTGAAACATACAAAATATTCAAAAATACAAATAAGCACAGTTCACATAAATAATGTATACATTGGAGTCGGGAAATTACTTTCACATTCTTCCAAGTTAGTGGCTGGTTCTTTTTCTTGGGGACCTTTCCTCCAGCTTTGGCATACTCTTCTAAAGCCCTACATGTTAATGTAACACATTAAATAGCATAATTAAATAGTAATGTAATAACAGATTTTAACAGATATAAAAATATGAAATATTTCTCACGGGAATAATGACCTTTTCATTGGGTGTCCATATATACTCAATTCCTTCCCCACAAGATCTAGATAATAGACAGTGAACGTCTCAGGGACAATAAATAGTAACTCCCAATGCTTACCACTAGAGGTAATTTTAAGTCCAAATTATAAAAAGTCACAATAAAAATGTAATTTTCTTAAGTCCAAATTATAAGCAAAGTAAACTTACCTGACATTGAATGGAGCTATTATCACCGTCTTCTTGTTTTTACCAAAATATTTAAAAACATCACAACAGTATGAAGTAACTAACCTAGGGTTTTTACCTACAAGACTAATCAAAGATGGAACCAAAAATCCCACATGGAGAAATGAAAAATATGTACATATCGTGTGTAAGTGGCTGTAAAACATGTATTACGTATGCATTAATATATAAGAAACCAGATCACCGTATATAAAATAAGGCATATGGATGTATAAAAAAGATCTCACCATATCCATAGCTCTATCATAGATGTATTCATCCAAGCATAACGAAACATCTCTAAAATATCTTATATAAATAGCTTGTTATCGTATGATTGACCTACAACTTCCTCCAGAATAGTAACATTTATAGGGCAATTTGGATTATGTTCTCCTATCCAATATGTCATACCCCTACAATTAGGACCTAACGAGGCGTGTAGGTCCCTTGAAAGCCAACTTGGTACTTCATGAGGTGGAGGTGGAGGTGGAGGCCGAGATGTAGCAGGTGTCTTCCTTTTGACATGTATATATAATTTTAGATCAATTGACTCATATATACATACACACTAACAAATTAACGTAATGTAAATTTACCATACAATATTAGTATAGACGACATCCATTTTGGGCCACAATATCACTCCACCTTCTGAATCACCAAGTGTTTTAATGTCTGGGTGGGCATATGGCAATGTAAGATCCCTCCATTTATGGACTATACTTATCGGGCTCACACAAACCGCACCATATGGTACTGGAGTCCCATGAAACATCTCCCCTGAAGGGCTGGGTAAGCCGATGCCTCTGCAACGACATATTCTTGACTTTTTAGACGCCATGGCTTCAACCCCTACAAATTTACGTAAAGAATGTTATATGCATATATACATAAACATATCATCTTGAAAAGACTAGCTACTATATATGTCATAAAAATACTTACAATAGACGTGCTAGGTGGTGGGTCTACAGGATTACTCCCAACCTCTATAGTAGGAGAAGAGCGGCCCGCCACAGGTAGTGTCTGAGTGGCAGTCTGAGATGTCTGCCACTTGCTAATTGCTTCATTAAGTCTCTTATCAAGTGTTTCCTCGACTCTCCTATCAAGTGCTTCCTCAACTCTCCTATCAAGTGCTTCCTCGACTCTCCTATCAAGTGCTTCCTCGACTCTCCTATCAATTAACTGATCTACCTATACATGGACAAACAAAAGAAATACTACCTTCTGATTATTGAATTCTCTTTCACAACAACATTCTAAAAAAAGAATAAGTTACCTCAGCTTGTGAAAGTCCCGCTTTTGGGACTGGTTTGTGCTGTGATGGCCCAAAGAACGCTTTGATGCCCACACCAACGCATGCACCCCTAACACGTTCAGGATACTCTGGGTTACCCAGAGCAACTGTCAATTCATCCCTTGTACCCTCAGGGATGAACTTGCATTCCTTCCTCTGCTCGTGCAGCTCCCGCTAATTGCCATCAACAGAAATTGGTAAGTAAACATAATAATAATCAATATCGATCGATTGCTCTAAGAGTTGAATTTTACCATTTTTGCATCCGCCTCAGCAGTTGTGGGCTTCGTTATATCTCCTTCTTGTTTTGCCTCCCAGCTATCCATATAGTATGGCGAGGAAGAGGTGCGAGACCAATAGTAGAGGACTCTTGAGTAGCATCATACTGAGTAGTAGACTCAGTCTGTAGTCTTTGGAAAATGCCTGCATAGCCTCTTGGACCCATTGTGTGGTCATGCACATTCAGTACACGCCTTGCTCTTTGAGCATCGCTGATAGCCTTGTTAGTAAGCACATTGATTTGGTTAGTAACACTAAAGGTTAATCTTGAATAGGTGAATACATAAGAACATATATTAATTAAATTGGGAGTGGCGGTGCTTAATACCTTGAATTCATCTATTTTTCTTTGGGTAACAAACTCCTCCCAGTCTTTGGGGTCCAGGTAGTTCCATTTCTTAGTGGCTCCCTTCTTCCTAATTTTTTTTTAAAGAGAATACAAACAAAAAATATTAGTATAGAGTTAGTCAAAAAGTGATCAATGTCTAGAATTGAAAATCAATCAAGAACCTCTTCTCAGCATCGTGTATGTAATCTCGGGTGAGATTTGTCCTATAGTTCCTTAGGACCCTCCCATAGTGTTGCATCACACATTTACGATGTAGCTTTTCATCCAGATCAAATATACTCTGCAAAATAGAATTGCTATTAACTAGTATCCTAAAAATTAGTAATCTACAAAAATAGAATTGCAAATAATAATAACTCACGCATAGTTCCTTCCATACTAAGTCTTTCTTCCCCTTAGGAACTTTATGCCAGGATTCAAAAATAAGACTACAATGGCTGTGAGTAAGAACCCCAAGATATGAAATAAATGAGTTGCGGTTCACTCCAACTGGATTTCCTGCATGATCAAAATCCACAGCCAGTTTGGGTCCATTGCCCCTTTGTTATAGTTGCTTGTTCATCATTGTGATGCCCCTCACTTTCTCAATTTTTTTTTGCTACTCATCAAGTGCCCCAATTTGTTCACGGGGTACATCACCAACCTAAAATTTGACAAAAAACACACACTTACAGTATATAACTATAAATGAACATATAGATAGAAACCTCAGGGATATAATTTTAAAACTTACATTGTGAGGCGGCGCATTGACGTCCTCACCCTTACAGTAATCATCGGCATGGTCATCATGAGAATGCTCAGCCATCTAAAAGTTCACATTCACATTGTAAAGTAATTCACATTGTAAAGTTCACATTCACATTGTAAAGTTCACACTGTAAAGTTCACATTCAGAAAAATAAAACATATAAAAAATATAAGCATGCATGCCTCTAATATTGCGATCTTTTATCAATTAACAATCCTTCATTGTGATCTCCGCGCACATACAAGTCATCATTAGCTTCAATATTTGGTGGTGTTGGCAACCCAAGTGAGAATGGACTGGAGTCATCATACTTATCATAGTACTCTTCTTCATCTATATGATCTTTAATGAACTATCTTTTACCATGAAGAACAACCGACCATTTATCATTTGTAGGATCATCGATATAAAATACTTATTTCTCCTGTGATGCCAATATGAATGGTTCACCCTTCTCGCCAATCTTTTCAAAGTTCACTAATGTGAAACTCAATTCATCCACTACAACTCCTTTGGTGTTATCAATTCAATTACATTTAAAGAACAAAATTCTGAAATCTACGTAGTCAAACTCCCATATGTCTTCAATGAAACTGTAATATGACATTTTAGCTTCACCTGGACTCTTATCCTTTGCACTTGTAAAAAATAATGAAGATGCTTGAAGGGTGACCCCAATGTTTTGGGCGACACTCTTATCATCTTGACGCTTTGTGTAATATGAGAATCCATTTATGTCAAACCCTTCATAAGACATAACATTCAATTTTGGTTTAAAGGCGAGGCATTTGATAGTTTCAATAAGATTATCTGGTGTTTGAGATAGTTGATGTAAGACTTTATCTTCAAACCACTTAATAAATGTCTTGTTATTCTCTCTAGCAAGCCACATTGAATTGGCTCAAGGATATTGTCTCTTGATGAAATTGATATGTTCCTCGATATAAACACTCACTTTGTCGATGTTGTGTAAAATATACAAGTGACCTTGTTCCAACTGCTTACGGCTGATTACTTTCATCTGTGATCCCAAAATTCCTTTGCCAAAATGCTCCTCAATATTCTTGTCATTAACAGGAGCGTCATTAGCACTCAGAAAGTCATTGCAAAAATCCATAACCTCTCTCGCCTCATAACCCTCAATAATACTCCATTCAGGCCGATAACGGTTTCGAACGTCACCTTTAAAAATGCTCATGTATCGTTCAAAGGGATACATCCAATGCAAGAAAACTGGTCCCAACATTTTCACTTTCCTAGTCAAGTGGACAACAAGATGTACCATGATATCAAAGAACAAAGGAGGAAAATACATCTCAAGCTGACATAGGGTAACAACCACTTCTCTTTGCAATTTATCGAGAGTATCAGGGTCAATAACTTTGTTGCACGGACTATTGAAAAAGAAACAAAGTATGGTGATTGCAAACCTTACATGCTTTGGCAATA
Source organism: Alisma plantago-aquatica (assembly GCA_963693085.1). Taxonomy (NCBI): domain Eukaryota; kingdom Viridiplantae; phylum Streptophyta; class Magnoliopsida; order Alismatales; family Alismataceae; genus Alisma; species Alisma plantago-aquatica. The sequence continues at coordinate 186,943,149 of OY856410.1, read as the reverse complement.
TAGATCGAATTGCCACATGCAATATTTGTTGCATTAGAGTGTGACAATCATGAGATTTAAGACCTATCAACTTCAGATCTTTCATTGATACCAATGTACGGATGTTGGATGAGTAACCCTGTGGCACCTTAACATTTACCAAGCATTCACAAAAAGCTTTCTTCTCCTTTCTCGACAATGTGTAATAAGCGAGAGGTAAGTATGTTCTCTGATCGCTACTAACTACTTCTATTAATTCTGTCCTTATTCCCATTTTACGTAGGTCCATTCTGGATTTTATCCCATCTTTAGTCTTACCTGGTATATTCAACAGAGTATCGATGACGCTATCACAAACATTTTTCTCAACGTGCATGACATCGATACAATGCCTGACTGCTAAAGAACTCCAATAAGGAAGATCCCAAAATATTGACTTCTTCTTGATTAAAGATTTGTCACTCTGTGTGGCCATCGTACATTGTGATCTCTTACCAAATTCATTGGAAAAGTCTTTTACTCTTTTATAAACATCCTCCCCTGGTATAGGTTTAGGTGTACTTCATTCCTCATTCCGTCCATTGAATGCTTTGCGCAACCTATGATACAGATGGATTTTTGGAAGAAACCTTTGATGACCAAGATATACAGTCTTGTCGCTGTGTTTTAGTCATATTGAATCAGTGTTCTCTTCACATATAGGACACACTTTAGATCCTTTGACACTATATCCAGACAAATTCCCATATACTGAAAAGTCATTCACAGTGTAAAACAACATAGTGTGCAAACGAAATATCTCTCTTCGTGAAGTATCATAGGTCATCACACCTTCACCCCAGAGTTTCTTCAAGTCATCAATCAGAGGTTCAAGATAAATGTCTATATCATTTTCAGGTTGTTTAGGGGTCGATATCAACAACGACAGCATAACGTACTTATTTTTCATACACAACCAGGGAGGAAGATTGTATATAACAAGCATAACTGGCTAAGTGCTATGTTGGCTGCTCAATGTCTCGTATAGATTCATCCCATCTGTACAAAGCCCAAGTCTTAGATTCCTGACTTCTTCACAAAATTTAGGGTACAATAAATCAATCTTCTTCCACTGTGGGAAATCAGACACATGTCGTAGGATCCCATCATTATTTTTCTTAACATCTACATGCCACCTCAAATTTTTTGCATCTATCGGATTGGCAAACAAGCATTGAAACCATTGTATTATAGTTAGATACCACATCACCTTGGCAGGAGAACCAATTTTGGACTCCCCCGAAGTCGTCAACTTATACCTTGACGCACCACATTTGGGACAATCTTTCAAATCCACATAGTCCTTTTGAAATAAGACACAATCATTCGGGCATGCGTGTATCTTCTTGGCCTCCATTCCCATTGGGCACAATAATTTCTTTACCTGGTATGTTGAGATTGGCAGCTCGTTTCCTTCAGGAAGCATTTCTTTCAACAAAGACAACAATGACGTGAATCTTTTGTCGCTCCATCTATTGTTAGCTTTCAGCTTATACAATCTCAACACAACGCCAAGCTTCGTAAACTTAGTACAACATGTGTATAACGATATCTCAGCATCATGCACAATATTTCTAAACATGTGAGGTGGATTGGTGTGGTCTACCCCACAACTATCCAGCATCGCATCAACGATGTCTACTGGAACTGGTTCGTTCACATCTACGTCATCGGAGGCAATTTCTTCTTCCACACAAGCACTGCTATCGACATCTACTGGTTTTGGATTTGAAATCTCTCCATGATAGTGTCATTATGTATAGCCTTATACAATCCCATTGTACATGACATGACTTCTGATTTCGTCACCAGTGCTGACTTTCAAGTTGTTACTGCAATGCCTACATGGACAGTAGAACCTATCTCCATGTTGTTTCATATGTTCCTCGGCAAATCTAATAAACTGATCAAGACCAAAAATAAACTCCGGGTGCAGCGATTGTGAATGGACATCCATGATCTATCCATTCTATGATCAAAGAGAAAACAAGTATATATTACAACAAGATTAGGGTCTAGGGTTAACAGATTAGAGTTTACGGTTAAAACTTTAGGGTTTAAGGTCTTATATATAATTAATGGTTAAAACATCCTAAGTGAGATTAAGTGTTTAAGAACAGTAAAAAACCGGGGACTTCCAAGATTTACTCCTAATGAGTAAATCTTGGACGGGTTTCTAAACCAACAAATATGTGTGTTGTCATTCTTATATATAATAAATGTGTACCACCTATCCCATTCTTGAACACCTAATCTCACTAGTAAGTGTGAATTGTGTATTGGATTTTCAAAAAAAATTCGGCAGCATTTCCCCGCTATTCTCCAAGTACATATGTACTTAGAGAACAAACGGGGAAATGCTACCAAAATTTTCTTGAAAACTCAATACACATTATACACTTACATCCCAAGTGAGATTAGGTATTCAAGAACAGCCCCAAACCGGGGACTATCTAAGATTTACTCCTAATGAGTAAATCTTAGACGGGTTTCTAGGCCAACAAATACATGTATGTTGTCATTTTTATACCTACAATCCCAGTTTCATCATCCATATCCTATGTTTTGTGTAACATCATTTAATCATGCCTGCCAGTAAATACTAAACAGTAAATAAACCATGATTCCATATATCAAAGATTTGAATCAAAATGAAGCATAATGGCACACATTGGAAAAGCGGCCCACATTGTTTAGAACATTTTGAAAAATTTAGTGATTTCCATACTGCTAACAAAAAGAAATATTACTCAACAATCAAGCATTTTGAATAATATTTCACTGCATCGAAATTAGTTGTTTCAAACAAACATGATATTCGTGTATACTATCACATTATATTCAGTAAGAACTGATAACTAACAAGCAGGTATTGTAACATGTTAGAAAATTACAGATCATCATATTACTTTGTATGTTAGTGAGTACTAACTCATGTTACATTGTATTGCAATATTGATATATTGTATCATCATATGAAAAAAATTACATATCATGCAATTCATATACTTGCATTATGAGTATATGAAAGGATTACAGAGCATCAAATTACTTACTATACAAGTGAAACACATGTTACTTTACAAAACGGATACACTCCAATATGGTACCGATACAGACCATGCAATTAGTAAAAATGATACAGACCTTCAAAAAACTGAGTATACCAGTAAGTGTTGATGGATGTTACTTAATAATATTAATGTACTAAGTAAGAATATTAGCTAAATGTACTAAGCAATAGTTTCGAGAAGAAGGCAGAGTAGCAAGCGGTTGCGACAGAGAAGGGAGCGGAAGAGAAGGGAGCGATAGGGTAGCAGGGCTGACTTACTTATGGCGGAAGGAGCGACAGAGAAGGGAGCGGCGGCTAGCGGCAGCGGGAAGAAGACGACCAGCGGCGAGCTCCAGATCAACGACAGGCGCATTGATTTGAGGAGCAGCGGGCGGGAGGAAGAAGAGAATAGGGCAGCGGCTTGATCAGGCGGTGGCGGCGGCGACGATGACCACAGGAGAAGGCGACGTCGACCATAGGATCAGGCTGGAGCGTGACCGGCGGCGTCGATAGGAGAAGGGCTAATTTCACGATGAAACAGAGACGAATGGGGAAGAGTCTGTTTCTCGTGGGGGCTATTAAGTTAACAAAGGCGTCAGTTTTCTATTCAACCGACACCTAATATCCATCAACGTCGGTTGCCAAAAACGACCGACGTCCATTGGACAATCTTAACCCTAAAAATTTTGGTAGGGACAGCTTTATCAGCGTCGATTTTTTCATAAAAACCAACGCCCATATTTTTTGTCGTTAGGCGTCGATTATTAGGTAAAAAACCGACACCGTATGTGAAACTTTGGGGGGTAATTTTTTTTCACTCAAAAAATTGGATTTGGCGGGCTATTTTAGGCGTCGGTTCATCTTAGGGAGCCGACGCTAAATAAAAAGTGATACCCGTGTCTGGCCGGTCTTCAAATATAGATGTCGGTCTCTGTAATTAGCCGACGTTGTAGGGTTTAGGCGTCAATTTTCGGTAATAATCGACGTCTCTAAATGTGACATTATAAGCTATTTCTGTACAAGTGCAACTTCTTGTTGACATCTCATTATTTGATTGGACAGACAAAAAACACACATGTGTTGACCTCACTGGAGTCTCTCCCCTATCAGGTGTTCTTTCAAGTAATTTTAAAGCAAACCAGACAACTAGCGATGTTGTTGCACAAAAGGTACAAAAGCACGGTGCAACTTGTATGGAAAATCATCATCATTTTTTATCTCTTATTTTTGATATCTTTAGAGTACTTGTTGATGATGCGTCCACTCTTCTGCGACACCTTCAACACGTCACTAATAAGAACCTCATGCTACCATCTTCTTCTTATAATTTTATTTTTAGATTTATATGATTCACCCATATGGAAAGGACTTACAACTCAATTTGTTGTCATACTTATGTGAAAAGACTTTTGTAAATTTTAAAATTTTAAAGTATGGAGGATAATTGAAGTATTTAAAGTCAAAGAGAGAAGAATGATTAATGTTATGGATGTCTGAATGAGCTTAGACATTCAATTATATATCTATAAGTGAGTATTCAAGTTTTGGATGACCGGTTGTTGAAGACCACAACAACCAAATTTTTAACTCATGGTAAAAAGAAAAAAGCAAACCATGTTTATATAAGACAAACAACTATGTGTCAACCGAAATTCAATAACTATGGTATTGCAGTGCGCATGCAAGTGTTGAGAGATATTGGTAAATAGTAAATTAAAAGTTGCCTTGTATCTATTGTTGTTTGAGAGATCTTGGTAAATAGTCAAAAAAACATTGGACGTCCAAAGGAGCTTAGACATTCAATTATATATATATGAGCAAGTAAGTATTTAAGTTTTGGCTGAATTAGTTGTTAAAGACCATGACAACTAGAATTTTAAATTCATGGTAAAAAGTAAGCAAACTTTGTTTAAATAAGCCAAACGACCACGCTTCCATTGAAACCCAACGACTATGATGTTGCAGTGCGCGGGCAGTGTTGACGTCTTAGGGCTCGTTTGGTTGCATGCTCTTGCAACACATTGGATGGATTGTAAAACAGGAAATAGAAAACGTGAAATTGAACTGCATGTTCATTCATTTGGTTGGATGAATCTCCATCTCATCTCTTGTATTTTCTTATGTTTGGTTGTAGGTAGATTAATGCTTCAGTTACCAACCCGAAATTATTTTGACATTTTTCTCCTATTGCGTGGCTGTTCACATTTCCAATTAATAATGTCAAAAACTTTCTCTACGACCCGTCCTCTTCTCCAGTACGTTTAGCTGACCACCATGTGAGCAGATCTGCATGCCATTGTTACCTGCCGTCTATTGGCCTTTTGAGGGTAAATATGATCAAAATAACAGCTTATGATCCTGCTCCACACCTACAGACGAGGAGCGTAGAATCTCTAGTAGGTGATCCAGATCATCGCTTTGAACAACAAGGGCAAAGGGATAATTTAACCAACTTTCACAGCCAAGGAAAATTAACTGCGCTCAACACGGACGCGGTCCGTTTCCAAGCATTTTGTACGTGATCCCACCTAATCGTGAGGTTCATTTCCACACTGCGGGCCGGAGTTACGTCCAACCAAACACATTACGTTGGAAAACACAGTGAATCAGAACAGCATCCCTTCATTTACAGCCCAACCAAACGTGGCCTTAGAACCCTATTTGTTTCTGCACGTTTCTGCACTACCGGCGCAACCGCGAATTCTTACGCCACCTAAAAATTTATAAACACTAGCAACCACTAAATTTAAAACGCAAAGGAGAGAGCGTTTATAAGAGGTAGGGTCGTCGTCAACGGTCCACCATCCTAAAAATTAAGACACCAGCAACTCTCTAGATCTGCATTGCATACAACCAATAAACCACATGGTCGGGACAAAAAACCATGGACGTTCATATTACTGATGAAGACGGTATGAGACTTCCTGGAATTGGTTACCAGATCGATTTCCGTGCTTCATCATTCCAGAGAGACGAGGTGACCAATTCAAACACCAACGCCAGCATGGGGCGTTCGGATTGGAACCGGAATAACAGATGACGTGCCATGATTGGAACACGAGGGACAGCAACAAGCTTGTGACCGACGACTAGGAGAGAGATATTTCCTCATTGGAGAGTGGAAATTGGAAACGGATGGCCAGCTTAGTCGTTGGTCTACGGCTTACCCACCCTATCCAAAAGTATTCCTCTGTTCCATCACAGCCAAGCGTAGCTTAACGTGTGCAAATTCTTCCTAGAATTATATGGAAGCCTTTGTTCCATTCTTTCTTTCATATAATTTCTTTATCCAAACGGATTTCTAAACACTAACGGAAAATCTGCTTTGTGTCGTAAATGGTTCAGCCTTTCTTTTTTAGATTCTTGCTATAAGAAATTAGAAATAAAACTTCTTTTGTCATTATGTATGCATAATAACAAAAATAAAAGAGGAAAGAAACATAAAACAGAAGCTGGACCAGAAATGAGACTCTTTTTGTCATAATCTATGCATAACAACAAAAAAATAATTTTCCTCCTCCATTTTTGTTATGCATACATAATGACAAAAAGTTTCTTTTTATATACAACCATATTAACCCAAAGTTGTTCATCGTGGTTGTAGTCTTGTAGTTTCACCAAACCGACCAGTACCACAAAGATACCCGCCAATAAACGTCGGAGTCAAAATCGACGGTGGTTGAGTAGCTTATAGTTGGTGGTGATCGAGATATTTAAACTTACAACTAGTGCTTTTGAAAAGGAACAAAGTCAAAGTATTTTAGTCGGATGAGAACATAATAAGAGCGAGTTACTAATCATGAGTAAGAGACCCACTTTTACCTGACAAACATAACAATTTTACAGCTGGTGCTTTTGAAAATCAACTAATCATGAGCAAGAGATAACTTTTTACATGACTATTCATTCTACTGAAAAGTAGTTATGGATGTAACAAACCAAACACGCAAGGTGCTTCCGAAAGACTTAGCTCGGATTGGCACTCAAATGCATTGTTTTATAGTTTACATGAGTAGCTCTTGCTTATTTTCATATGCATTGTAGTTGTATACGCAAGATACATACATATCTTTATTGTAGCCCCTAGAGTTGTTGTTAACCATGGACAATACATAGTCAAAGTACATTCAATCAATGTTTATTATGGGTAGTTGGGCCTTCTATGACATAAAAGATAGATCCCATCAAATACATTACGATGTAATTCTATTTCAATTAAATCTCTAATAAGGGCTACATAATTCATACACTAGTACATAACCGGTCTTTAGTGTCAGTTATTTAATGCCATTTAGTGTTGGTTTCTAAGCGACACCTATGTGGGCGCCGCTAAAAGCCCAACCTTTACGCGTCAGTTCTTAAACCGACGCCACAACCCTTCGCGTGTCACCGAAAACGTGCCGAAAACGCGCCAGCAGGGGGTATAGGCATCGGTTATCCTCTTTATAACTGACACTGAATCACCCGCTTACACGGCTATATCGTCGATTTTATACAAATATCTGACACGTATTGCCACGGCCGTGCTGACCAGCATTAGGGAAATCGACGTCGGTACTAGTATGGAAACCGACACTGTAACCTTATGTCGTCAGTTTTATACAAATAACCGACGCCTATGATTTGATTTTTTTTTTGCTGTCAGTCTGCAGACCTGCTGTGGCTGGTCGCAGGATGAGAAATCTACAGTTCAGTTATGAACTGCAGGTTTTACGACATCCATTGATATCAGCCAACAACACGCCACAAACATGCAAAATTAATATTATGGACAAATTATTATATATGTGATTCACACTCATGTATAAGAAAATTTAATTCATATTATTTTTTCATCACACACATGTAGAAACCAGTAGCAACCTACAGTTCCATTTATTTCATCTCTTTTCACATTCAGACACATGTAGAAACATTCATGTATTGATGATTTTCACACACATATGATAATTCATAAAAATTCATTCACATTCACACAAAATTAATTATGAGAACAAAGTTATTCTTTATTCATCATCATCATTAATTGTCATCATCGTCATCAAAATCATATTGAAAAATTCCCACTCTTTGCAGGGCTTTTGCCCAATCTTCTCTTATAACATCTAATTCATCTCTCGTATAGGGAGCATGTACATCGAAACGATTTGCACCTGTATTGAAATCCTCAGTTTTAAAGACCTACAAAGAGAATGGTGTACATACATAATTATATTAATATATAATAAGATTCATATATTTCATACTATCTAACGAGACTATGTATAATACATGTTGTATATTATCGATTTCTAATACAACATATTTGATGATTAGGTCCATAAATCGCATCACATAGTAGGCACATGCCCAGCCGTTGTCTTGTGTAGCACACTATAAATTGAAACATACAAAATGTTCAAAAATACAAATAAGTACACTTCACATAAATAATATATATATTAGAGTCAGGAAATTACTTTCACATTCTTCCAAATGAGTGTCAGATTTTTTTTCCTGGGGACCTTTCCTCCAGCTTTTTTGTACTCTTGTAAAGCCCTATATATGTTAATGTAACACATTAAATTGCATAATTAAACAGTAATGCAGTAACAGATGTTAACAGATATAAAAACATAAAATATTTCTCACGAGAATAATGGCACTTTAATTGCATGTCCATATACATCCAACTCACTCCCCGCAGGATCTAGATAATAGACGGTGAATGTCTTGGGGACAATAACTAATAACTCCCAATGCTTAGAACTACATGTAAGAAAGTAGAAAATTAATAACTCAATATCCGCAATAAAAATATAATTTGCTTAAGTCCAAATTACAAGCAGAGTAAACTTACTCGACATTGAATGGAGATATTATCACCGTCTTATTATTTTTACCAAAATATTCAAAAGCATCACAGTAGTATGAAGTAACTGAACCAGTGTCTGTATCTACAAGACTAATCAAAGATGGAACTAAAAATCCCACATGAGAAAACCTAAAATCTTTACATGTCTTGTATAAGTGGCTGCAAAACATGTATTATGTATGCATTAATATATAAGAAACCAGATTACCATATATAAAACAAGGTATATGGATGTATAAACCAGATTGCCGTATGCATTAATCTCATCATATCTACAGCTCTATCATAGATGTGTTCAGCCATTCATACTTAAACAACTCCAAAATATCTTGTATAAATATGTTGTTTCCGAATGTTTGACCTGCATTAATACACATCCAGAACTTCTATTACGTATGCATTAATACGTATGCTAAACTTATATAAATAGATTATTATCGTATGATTTACGTGCAGCATTCTCCAGAATAGTAACATTTATAGGGCAATTTGGATTATGTTCGCTGATCCATACTGTCACACTCCTACAATTAGGACCTATCGAGGCGTGTAGGTCCCCTGGAAGCCAACTTGGTAGTCGAGGAGGTGGAGGTCAAAATGTAGCGGGTCTCGTCTTTTTGACCTGTATATATAATTTCCATATCAATTGACTCATATATATATATACACACTAACAAAGTAAAGTAATGAAAATTTATCATACAATATCAGTATAGAGGACATCTGCTTTGGGTCACAGTATCACTCCGCTTACTTCCTCACCAAGTGTTTCAGCATCTGGGTGTGCATGAGGCAGTGCAAGAGTCGTCCAGCCAGTGAGTATACGTATGGGGCTCACACGTACCATGCCATCTGGTACTGGACTCCCATGAAACATGCACCCTTTAAGGTGTGGGTAAGTCGATGCGTCTGCAATGATATATCCTTCACTTTGTAGTCGGCATGGCTTCAACCCCTACAAATTTACGTAAATTAAGAATGTTATATGCATATATACACAAACATATCATCTTGAACAGACTAGCTATTATATATGCCATAAAAATACTTACAGAGGACGTGCTAGGTGAGTCTATAGGATTACTCCCAACCTCTGCAGTACGAGGAGTAGGAGAAGAGAGGTTCGCCACAGGTACTGTCTGAGTGGCAGTCTGAGACGCCTGCCACTTGTGAAATGCTTCCTAGAGTCTTTTTTCAATTAAGGAATCTACCTATACATGGATAAAGAAATGCTAGTTTTTGATTATTGAATTCACTTTCGCAATAACGTTCTAAAATAAGAATAAGTTACCTCAGCTTGTGAAAGTCTCACTTTTGTGATAGGTTTACGCTGGGATGGCCCAAAGAACGCTTTGATGCCCACACCAACGCCTGCACCCGTTACACGTCCAGGATGCTCTGGGTTACCCAGAACAACTGTCAGTTCATCGCTTGTGCCCTGAGGGATGAACTTGCCTTCCTTCCTCTGCTCGTGCAGCTCCCGCTAAGCACCATCAACAAAAGTTCATAAGTAAACATAACAATAATCAATATCGATAGATTACTCTAAGAGTTTGATTTTTACCATTTTTGCAGCCGCCTCAGTGGTTGCGGGCTTCGGTATCTCTCCCTTCTTGTTTTGCCTCCCAGCTATCCACATAACATGACGAGGCAGAGGTGCGGGAGCAGCAGTAGATGACTCTGCAGCCTCCTGAGTAGCAGTAGGCTGAGTAGACTCAGCCTGTAGTCTTTGGCAAACGCCTGCATATCCTCTTGGACCCATTGTGTGGTCGTGCACATTCAGTGCACGCCTTGCTCATTGAGCATCGCTCTTAGCCTAGTTAGTTAGCACATTGATTTGGTTAGTAACACTAAAGGTTAATCTTGAATAGGTGAATACATAAAAACGTATATTAATTAAATTAGGAGTGGCGGCGCTTAATAAATTGAATTCATCTGTTTTTCTTTGGGTAACAAACTCCTCCCATTCTCTGGGGTCCAAGTAGTTCCATTGTTGTGTGGCTTCCTTCTTCCTATATTTATTTTTTAAAGAGAATACAAACAAAAATTATTAGTGTAAAGTTAGCGAAATACTGATCAATGTCTAGAATTGGAATCTATCAAGAACCTATTCTCAGCATCGCGTATGTAATCTCTGGTGAGATTGGTCCTATAGTTCCTTAGGACCCTCCCACAACGTTGCATCACACATTTATGATGCAGCTTTTCATCCAGCTCAAATATGCTCTGTAAATTAAATAGAATTGCTATTAACTAGTATCCTAAAAATTAGTAATCTACACAAATAGAATTACAAATAATAATAACTCACACATAGTTCCTTCCATATGTGGTCTTTCTTCTACTTAGGAACTCTATGTCATGATTCTAGGATAAGACTGTAATGGCTGCGAGTAAGAACCCCAAGATATGAAACAAATGAGTTGCGGTTCACTCCATATGGATTTCCTGCCTGATCGAAATCCACAGCCAATTTGGGTCCATTGCCCCTTTGCTGTATTAACTTGTTCATCATTGTGATGCCCCTCACTTTCTCAATTTTCTTTTGCTGCTCATCAAGTGTTGTAATTTCTTCAGGGGGTACATCACCAACCTAAAATTTGATAAAAAAACACACTTACATAATATAATTATAAATGAACATATAGATAGAAATCTCAGGGATATATTCTTAAAACTTACATTGTCAGGCGGTGGAAGCACGTCCTCACCCTCACGGCGATCATCAGCACGGTCCTGATCAGCCATCTGAAAGTTCACCTTCAAATTATAAATTTCACATTGTAAAGTAACACTAATTTTAAAGTTCACATTGTAAAGTACACTTTCACAGGGGTGCAGCGATTGCGAATGGACATCCCATGTGTTGTCATTCTTATAATAAATGTGTACCACCTATCCCATTCTTGAACACCTAATCTCACTAGTAAGTGTATAATGTCTATTGGGTTTTCAAGAAAATTTCGGCAGCATTTCCCCGTTATACACATTATACACTTACATTCTAAGTGAGATTAGGTGTTCAAGAACAGTCCCAGACTGGGGACTATCCAAGATTTACTCCTAATGAGTAAATCTTAGACGGGTTTCTAGGCCAACAAATTTATGTGTTGTCATTCTTATATATAATAAATGTGTATAAACTACAGGAAACATGGTTAATCCTAATCTATAGAGCATTATTAAATAATAAATCAAGAAATCAATAGTTTCAAACATGCAATATCTAGTAGACAGACTAACCTTAAAAAATTACCCTAATGACAAAAAGTCTAGGAATCTTTACTAGACATTATATATAGCCCTAATCATCATATTTAACATACTACGTTATTATTAACATCCAAATCAGATTAAGATCATACTATGTTATAACTATTGGTTTAATAACCCTATTTCCGCATGTACGTACATGATTATCTAATTCAATTTAAGATGTTGGGATCGCATAATTACATACCAACATCAGAATAAATAAAATAATCATAATTAACATGATTAACAACATGCTCATCAAACTAGGGTTTTCTTGAATATCATCTAATATTCGTGTACTAACTATACCTTTGTAACAAGAAGAATAATAGAGCTTTAAGTATATTTTATTCACAATCTACACATTTTTCTGATCAAAACCATATACAACATGGTAATATTAATGTGAATCAGAGACATGTTTGCAAACTGGAGAGCCACAGGATTAATGGGTGTGCCTGTGATACATGAAAAGCAAGAATAGGGGGGAAGCTCAGGGGAAAACCTGATGATGGGCGTGCCTGTGAGAAGAGGGACAGCTGCAGGCAGTGGGCAGAGGGCTGGTCGTCGAGCAGAAGGGCTCCAGGCGGAGAGCTGGTCGCCGGCGTCGGGCAGAAGGTCGTCGGGCAGAGAGCTAGCTGTGGTCGGGCAGAGAGTTGTGGTCGCCGGTAGGGGCTGGCGGAAGCAGAGGCGGCGGAGGCAGAAGAGGTGCAGCGACAGATCACCGGCGGCGAGTGGCAGCGGTGTCGGTGACCAAAGCGCGGCCAGCAAACGGTGGCGGAGGCGGAGGCAGAGAAGCAGCGGCCGGAATCGTCGGAGCAGAGGAATTGTCAGAGCAAAAACCCTGATCAACGGAAATGAATGAAACAGAAGGGGGAAGAGTCTCTACCTCACGCTGTTAAGTTAACTATAGGTGTCGGTTGCTAACACAAACCGACAATAAAAACTTTAAGTGTCGGTTTTCAACAAAACACTGACACTAAAGGGAGGTGAAAATTTTCGCGGTTATTCGTGCGAAAACACAATGGCGTCAGTTATTGTCACAAAACCGACGATAAAAATTGAGCAAATTTCTGTCTCGCAGAAAACCTTTAATCGTCGGTTACGGTTTTAAAAACCGACGATGTATGTTAATTTTTGGAAGTAATTTGTTTCGCTGAAAATTTTGGTTTTGGCAGTTACTTTTAGGCGTCGATTTCTTATTAAGGAACCGACACTGAATAAAAGCGATACCCATGTCTGGTCGCCCTTCACAGATTGATGTCGGCTTATTTTATACATCGACGTTGTATATATTAGGTGTCGGTTTATTAATACAACCGACACCATTAAAAGTGACGTTATAAGCCATTTCTGTAGTAGTGATAATAGGTAGGCATTTTTTTAATATTTCTATCACCCTTAAAATGCTTATATAATGCACACTATGGTCAATGTAGCTATTTGGGATTCATGTGATAAGAAAGAAAGGTTATGATGTAATTAGTAGCATAATCTTTGTATTTAGAACAAAAAAACATGATATTCAATTGCAATTAAAGATCTTATAAGGATGTCACAACCCCCTACATAAAAATTAAATCCTATCACAAACAAACCCCACACTTTCAATTGGATATCAAGGGAATCAATAAGGGTGCAACCCAAGGCTAATGCTTAAACACCCCCACAATTATATTTTCGATCATTTCTTTAATTTATGTAGCAACATATATCACATCCTTTTTTTCTTGTTCTCCGTCTTTCAAAGAATAAGATATTTCATCAAATAACCATCTTTTAGTTTATTCTAATATTCTAGGTTGCAAGATATTTCATCTCATCTATTAGCTCTTATAGAGTCAAGAACCAATTACTAGAGGAAACAAAAAGAAGTAATTAATTTACCTTGAGAGAATTACACCATTACATATGTATGCTGTGTAGGGACATGACCGCAAGTAAAAAATAAACTAAATTGGTAAATTCTCAAAAGGACATACTAATATATTAGTTAGCAAAGCAATACTTGATTTAAATGAAAGATAGTTAACACACCTTCATACAAATTCCCATATCCCTAACTTGAAACAATTAAATGATTTCCAATAACAAACAATAATCTACGATTCTGTGATCTATAGTTAGGAGATAGTTACCACGCCTTCACACAAAATTCTCATATCCCTAACTTGCAACAATTAATGATTTCCAATAACAAACAACAATATACGATTGCATGATCTATAGTTAGGGGAAAAGTCAACCACCATAATTCCTCAAATGTTCAAATGTCAAATATCGATGTATAATAAGCACATGTCAAAAAAGAGGAATCAACATCTCAATTCTTTGGCAATGACAAACCTGATTTCAAATGGCTGAGGCAATTTATTGTGCCTCTCTTTGATTATTAAGTTATACTCCAATAAAGCAAATGGATCCTTTTCATTCTAAAAAAAGGGGATGTATTCATCCTGCCCAATGGGGAAACTACTACTGACCCTACAAGGTGGTGCAAATATGTGTATCATTAAAAACATCAAGGCAAATACTCAAAGGAAACATCCATTCATAGCCGCGTATGGAACCCCCTCTCCTATCCTGAGACAAATTTGCTTTCATGTTCAAGGGTAGCTTCTAGTCATCAAAGAAAACAGGTATTTCACAATCCTTCAATGACCACACCATTAACATTGGGCTATGTGATTATTCTATGATCTACAAAATGTAGGCACCACCTCAAAGTCATAGAATGTGATCTATCAACTTCATTGCCAAATTATCTAGATTTTATTGTCGATGCTCGAGTTTTGTCTTTACTATGACGAACGTAAAAGGAAAGAAACCCATAGAATGTTATGTTTAATACTATGTTTACTAGCTCTTATTGTATAGGTGAAAGTTATGATTGGAAAATGGTCACACCAAAGGACATGTTGTTTAGGCAAAAACAACTTAATTAGTTGTTAGTTTAATTACAAATTGAATTTGGGAGATGTGATTTTATCTTTACTATGACAAACGTAAAAGGAAAAAAAACCATAGAACATTTATTTTATGGAAACACACACTTTTTATTACTATTAAAAAGACTTACAAGACAGTTTTAGCATGAACATTGTTGAGCATTGTAATAAAACAAAAGAAAAATGTAGCGAGGTTATCTATACACATTCTCATCTCAAAGAAAACCAAACAAAGCAAAGAAATCGAAGTCAATAGCCAGCTTCAATAAGTGCAAGAGTACTCCTCCTCGTCTTCTCCCAGAAAACCTTTTGATATGACCCAAAAGAACCTAAAGATTTTTCTCTCTCCAAAGATAGAATATAATAGCTTGAACTCATATAGTGGAGGCTCTGTCAGCAAACTTCATCAAGTATAAGCAGCAAGAAGGAATAGTGTTCCTGAAGCAGTCAACAACCATGTTCCATATTTCTAAAGAATAAGTACAGGAAAACATAACCAACCATACAAAGAAAGCATATAGAAGTAGAGGAGATGCTCATCCTTCAAACATAGTTAGTACTAGGCAACTTGATGTGACCTACTTTCCAAGAGTGAATTTGAAATCTCCTCAGAAAACTATATTTTTAGATCCAATCAAAGAATGAGGATTCACATAATTTATCTCTAAGAGAATTCCAAATCTCTCTAAAACAAACCTCACATATATTAGGATAGTAGACTCCATCTACACCACCTATTAGAAGAGGTTCAGAATCTAGAAGAGCAACCAAGTGTGCTAGTCTTCTATTGTCGATAACCAACTAGGATTTACCACTAACAACATTACAGAGTTTATCCTCCATCAGAAGACTAGTCTCGAGAATAAAATTTGAGAGCAAAACATCCAAAAGTAAATAAGAAATTGACAGCCAAGGGTCCATCCTGAAATTAATAAGCTGACCATTACCTACTTCAAATTTGAGGAGAGAAATCAGATGGACTTTATTACAAATAAGTTGATTGAAGACTCAAGAGAAATTTTGATTAGGATCCACAATCCAAATGGAGAATCGTTTTAAATATTTCTCATGAATCCACCTTATCCAAATATAGTCCTTCTTGCATGCAATATTCCATAAATTAAGAACTACAAAAGCTTTAACAACATCTCTAATAGCTTTGATTCCAAGCCCACCTTCCTTTTTGGGCTTAGTGACTATACTCCATTTGACTAAATGGATATTGCTTTTCTTTTTGGAACATACCCAGAGAAAATTCCTACATAGTCGTTCAATTTCCTCAACCACAGACAGGGAGAGGGGAAAAGTGGAGGACCAGCAATAGTGCATGGTTGATATGGTGGATTGAATGAGCTTAAGCCTACAGGCGAGAGAGAAAGAGAGTAGCAGATTTTGATCCCTTCAATTTTATTTTAATCTTATCAAGTAAAGGAGCAAAAAATTTCTTCTTTAGCCTTTCAACAAAAAAAGGAATTCTCAAATTCCTCTGAGGAAATTTACCTTTCTTAATGTTTAAGATACTAGAGATTAAACTTTTTTCAGTGTCACAGTTAAAGAAAATTTAACTCTTTGAGGGGTTGACAGATAAACCAATCATATTATGAAGGAGATCAAAGATTTTGGTCACATTGTGAGCATTACTCTATGAAGATTCCACAAAAATCAAGTGAGAAATAGCAAACATAGAAGAAGCTTTTATAGGCACTATATTACCATCAACCACTCTCTTGTTCATAAGAAGAGTGAAACACTACATAACAAGAACAAACAAGTAGAGAGCAAGGGGGTCCCCTTGCCTTACTCCACTACTAGGGGTGAAAGAATTAAGAGGTTCTCTATTTAGAATAACCTAATAAGACGTGGTATAGAATATTTCCTTCAACCAAACAATCTATCATGTATGGAAATTCATTTTCTTCAAATGATGAATAAAGCTTCCCAACTAATTGAATCATATGATTTTGTTAAGTCAGCTTTGACACACATACAAGGTGGACCACTTTTTTGTTAAAATCATGAATGATTTCATTAGAAAGCAAAATAGAATCCTTGATACTACAACCTTTAATAAAGGCATATTGATCAAAGCTAATAAAAAGAGGATAAAACAAACTGGAGCCTATTTGCAAGAAGTTTTGAAATGACCTTATGAGTAACATTGCACAAGGCAATGGGCCTCCAATTTTTCAAAAGACTTGCATCATCACCCTTAGGAATAAGATAAATAAAAGTCTTATTTGCTTCATTGAGTAGGAAACCAGATTTAAAGAAGTCCAAAATTGCATTAATGACATCAATTTTGACAACATTCCAACATTCTTTATAGAATTTTCCATTGAATCCATTAGGTCTAGGACACTTGTCATCATTGAGACTAAGGAAAACATACTACACCTTCATTGCATACACTAATCTATCAAGATGCAACCGCTAAACATCATCTAGTTTGAAAAAATGAATCTCGTGAAAGAGGTTAGTCGAGATAGAAACATTTCTATTGAATAGATTATAATAATAACCATTGACAAGACTTTTGAGAGCCTCACTATCATTACAAATAAGATCATTGATGATTAGACTATTGATGTGGTTTCTTTGTCTCATTGTTTTAAGAGAAGATTAAAAAAAAACTCGAATTGGAGTCTCCAACTTTAAGCCAACGAATCCTTGATTTCTATCTAAACAAACTTTCCTACTAAAGAATCACAGTGGAGGAAGTTTTTCCACTAGAAATAGATTTTTTAATAGAAATTCATTAGTAGGATCTTTACCAGAAGCTTCCTGATTCATAATTGCTTCTCTATCCATCATGGAGTCATTATCAGACAAATTGCGAATCTTCCTATTTCAGGAAATGAGTTGTTCTTTAACATCCTTGAGCTTTTTGTAAACCTTGAACATATATATATATATATATATATATATGTATATATATATATATATATATATAGAGAGAGAGAGAGTCAGGCTAGAATACACTCGAGTGTACGGATCGCACGAATACACTCAAGTGTGTTTGCATATCAAGACTATTTTTTACAAAATGTAAACCATTGATCTTCACTGTCATACTATAACTAGGCTACATACAAATTTTGAGCCCATTTGGATGAGTGTAAGTCACTCATCCAAGGGCAACAAAATCGACGCGCGAAACTAATTTGAAATGCATAATTTTTGCGGTCTTCATAACATGAGCTATACATATCCAAATGTGTTCAAATTTTGTGTATGAGTTGTTCACGAGATGTTTATGAAGATCAACAGATTAGATTTTCAAAAAAAATATTGCATCATGAAAAACTACTTGAGTGTATTCCGCTCCGGATACACTCGAGTGTATTCTAGCCTGACTCTCTCTCTCTCTATATATATATATATAGCGTACAACCTTTAAAGACACAATCACTGAAGCCATACATAGAGGTCCATGCAATAATAAAATGAAAGGGGTCCTTCACAGTATGACCTTTCCCAAAAGACAAGCTAATAAGCCTATGGTCACTCGTAACAGTAGAGATTACATCACCATGAAAGTCTTGAATCTTAGACATAGATTCAAAATTGTAGAGGATTATGCAAATCTTAGATATAAGAAAATTTGTACCTCCCTAATGGTTATCCCAAATATAGAATGAACCTTTAAGGTCCAACCCGAAAAGACCACAATTGAAAACACAATCATTGAAGTCCTGCATGCATTTCTTTGAAGATAGTTTTTCTCAATCGTTCGATATCCTTCCTAACAACATTGAAGTCACCCAATAAGACCCATGGTTCTCTAGTATAAGAGGCAATAGAATCAATAACTCTCTAGATAGAGGTTATGTCATAATCATCATCATGTCCATAGACTGTAGTTGAGAAGAAAGAGTTACTGATATTATCTTTAGTTTCCACCCATGCATGAACCATCTGATCAGATTTTAGGACTTTTGAAATAGACACTACATTTGTTTTCCACTGAATAACCACTCTCCCCAGCCCATGTAAATTGTGATTAGAAATTAAAGAATATCCTTTGAAAAAACATTCTAGAAGCTTATGAATCTTACTACTTCTAACTTTGGTTTCAGTGATAATAATAATGTGGGGATTAAAACTCATAAGTTCCTCCTAGAACTTAGAAACTTTGTTATTAAGTCCTCCAACATTCCAAGATGCAATATATAGAGAAGGTTTCCTATCCATTAGGATGGATATCAACCAATACTTCATTGGTTTTGGAACAATCAACCCCTGAGTTACACTCACAATCTTTGAATATGTTATGTAACTCACCTTTATAATCAACTATCTTCTGTTTAGTAAACTTATCTCTTCTTGTTATTGACTTTCTTAAATTCAGCTTTCTTTGACTTATTAGTTTCTAAAGGGGTATTATCTGGAGTAACAACAATAAAATCACTAGCAAACTTATCAGTTCCAGAGGAATCCTCACAAACATTTCGGGCTTCAATACTTTGGCAAACATCATCTGTGCAATGGACTTCAACTTCCACAAATCCCCGATGTTCATTAGGAACAATAAAATCAGCTTTCTTTTTAAGGACCCAAACCTTTTTCCCATCAAACACACTCTTCTTAATATAGTTTCCATAACCAATAGACCACACGAAATGCATTTATTAGGACACCATTCATATTTTAAGCCATAGAACGTTAATGATTAATACAATGTTTCTTAGTTCTTATCTTGTAGGTGAAATTATACTTAGAAAATGGTCACGCCCAAGCACATGTTGTTTAGGAAAAAAAACTTAATTATTTGTTAGTTTAATTAGAAATTAAATTTGGGAAAGTAATCACATAGGATAGGGATAGAGTATTAAAGTGAAGGATAACGATACAACACATGTGACCTAAGTATAGAGATGTAGTCTGATAACAACCTAATAACGATCAATAGTGGTCTTGTCTCGATGTGTACTCTTTTATATTATGATGTAACCTATTGCATGGAATAGTATAATGTAATGCATATTGATGTGTGTTAGTAAAAATACAACCAATGTAAATTTTTACAAAATGCTTGACCTAATTAATTATTTTTACGTTCTTACTAGTGATTCAGGAAATTGCAAAAAAATAGTAGTTTTTGAATTATGATGTAAAAACACTAGTATTTGAAAATATATATAATCAATAGCAGATCTTGATCAGAAATCTTGGGGGAGGGGCGAGGTAGTATATAATTTTAAACCTGAATCAAATTCATTCCCGACACATGTTTTGAACCCAAACAAATAAATTGATATCAAAGTTGTATTATTAAAAAGTTATATTAGCTTGACTACCTCATGTCACACTATTTCAATGCAAATTTAGATCCAACCCGATCTAGTTGATTTTTTGTATTTTAATTTGATTTTGACCAGTATCACGTAGATTTGTGATGTGTTATATAAAATAATTGTACAGTTTAACTAGCTACGTCATTTCTTCTCTATGTAATAAAGTAATTTTCATTGAAAAATTGCATACATGTTTAAGAATATGACTTATCTTAACTCAAAGAACCACCCCAATCTCAAGCCAAATCAAACTTGGTCTGAATTTAAAAACACTATCCTATATATTTGAGTTGATGCAAATCTTCTTACACATTTGTTTCTTTCATTTATAAAGGGATGGCAATGCAACTTATTGCCCTTCTTTGTTCTATTGTAAAATAAATGCTTATTATTTTTATAATAATCTTAGGAATATAAAATAAAAAAATAACTAAAATAGTAAAAATTTTATGTGGATCAACATATAGTTTGTAAAATAATATACACTAGAATTAACATATAATTTTATACTACCAAAATATGGTCCCATATCTTCAAATTAATCGATAACTGAGTTAATGTTAAATGTATGGGTAATTTTCCATACAAGTAAATAATAATGATAATGATTATAAGAAACTCATATGTATATATATACATGGTGAAGTTTTGTACCGAATAATAATATTGTGGAAATTTTCATATAGGAGTTGAAATTATAGACATAAATGTCAAAATAATACAAATAAGTCTATAATGTGATTGAGTACAAGATTATAAACTTGGAAAAGAAAAAAATATGATCATCATCTAAGCCTCAGTCCCAACTATGTTGGGGTCAGCTACATGGATCCTTTGTTTCCATTCAGCTCTATCACGGGCCATATTCTGGTTAAGATGTTGATTCAAAATCTCTCTTTATAAGCTCATCCCATGTTAGTTTAGGCCTTCCTCTTCTTCTATTTATTGTTCTTGACTCAATAGCATTATTTTGTATAGGTGCATTAGTCGGTATGCACTGCACATGTCCATACCGTCTGAGTCGGTCCTCGCACAACTTGTCCTCAATGCTCGCCACCCCACTTTATTCCTGATATAGTCATTTCTCATACGATCTTTTCTTGTCTTCCCACACATCCATTTCAGCATGCACATTTCAACCACGTTCATCTTGTTGCGACCTTATTTCTTTACCGCCCAACATTCACCACCGTAGAGCATGACTGGCTGTATAGCTGTTCTATAAAACTTACTTTTTAACCTGAGAGGGATCTTCTAATCACATAAAACTCCAATTGCACTCCTACATTTCAACCATCCTAAAGTGATGTCGTGACAAACTTCATTTTGAACATCCCCATATATTTGAATAATAGAACCCAAGTAACAAAATTTATCACATTTTGATATATCTACTTCGTCCAACTTGGCTCCATCATTCACACTGCAAGATTGGCTAAAATTGCTATGCATATACTCAGTTTTTCTCCTGCTAATCATCAATCAATTTGATTCCAATGCATTTATCCAACATTCAACTTTATCATTCAATCCATCTTTAGTTTTGTCAATCAAAACAATATCATCAAGAAATAACATACACCAAGGAATATCATCTTGAACATTCTTTGTCAACTCATCCATAAAAAGAACAAACAAATATGGGACAAGTGTGGATCCTTGGTGTACCCCAACTGTAATAGGATTTAGTGTCTCTCCTTCAAGAGTCTTCACACTAGCAGTAGAGCTATCATACATGTCTTTGATCAAGTCAATGTATAGGATTGGCACACCCTTTTTCTTTAAAACCATCCACAACACTTTTCTAGGTACTCGATAATAGCCTTTTCCAAATCAATAAACACCATATGAAGATCTCTTTTGCTTTCTCTATACTTATCCATAAGCCTCCTAATAAGAAAAATAACATTTGTTGTTGATCTTCTAGGCATGAAACCAAATTGGTTGTTTGATATCTACGTTATAGATCTGAGCCTCTGCTCAATAATCCTCTCCCAGAGCTTCATTGTGTGACTCATCAACTTGATACCTCTGTAGTTTGTGCATCTCTAAACATCACCTTTGTTCTAGTATATGGGGACTATAATACTATTTCTCCACTCATATGACATCTTCTTAGTCTTCATGATCTTGTTAAAGAACTTTGTTAACCACAACTCCTTCATCCCCCATACTCTTTCATACATCAATGGGAATATTTCCTGGTCCACATGCCTTGCTCATTTTCATCTTTTTCAAAATATTCTTGACCTCAAATGGTGAAACTTGTCATGTGTAAATGATATCTCTTGTATTCATGTTACACGAGTCTCTAACATTATTTGCAGTATCTCCATTGAAAAGCTTATGGAAGTAATTTCTCTACTGGTTTTTGATATCATCGTCCTTCACCAACACTCTTCCATCTTCATTCTTAATGCATTTCACTTTGCTCAAGTCTCTTCCTTTCCTTTCTCTTATACGAGCCATTTTATCAATATCTTTTCCCCTTCTCTTGTGTCCAAGTTTTTATAAATATCATCAAAGTATCTGGACCTTGCTTCCCAAACAACCTTTTTAGCTTCTTTCTTTGCTTGCTTGTATCTTTGGAACGTTTCATCACCTCGAGATTTTTGCAAACTCCTATAGATCTCCTTTTTCAGCTTAATAGCCTTTTGTACTACATCATTCCACCACCAAGTCTCTTACTGTAGAGGCCCTCAACCTTTGGACTCCTGCAAAACCTCTTTGGAAATTTTTATTATGCAGGAACTCATGTTATACCACATAGTGTTAACATCAGACTCCAGGTTCCAAGTTCGCTCCTTGAGGAGTTTATCATGAAAAGTGAACTTCTTTTCTCCTTTAAGATTCCACCACTTAATCCTGATATCTTGATTTCTGTTATACTTGCCTTTATTGATCTCCATGTTATTGTCCAAAACCACCAACCTATGTTGGGCCATGAGTTCTTCACTAGAAATCACTTTACAATCCTTACATATATTACGATCCACACACCTCGTAAGGAGGTAATCAATTTGGCTACAATTGTGCCCACTCTTGAAAGTAACCTTATGTGATTCTCTTTTCTTGAAATGTGTGTTTGCCAAAATCATATCATATGCAACTGCAAAATCTAATATCCTCTCTCCTTGTCTGTTTCTGCTACCATAACCAAAACCACCATGAACTCTCTCATATCCATCATTGCTACTCCCCACATGGCCATTTAAATTACTCCCAACATAATCTTCTCCTTTTTCAGGATTCCCTACATCAAATGATCCATGTCTTCCTAAAAATCCTTCTTAGCATCCTCGCTATGGTTAACTTGAGGGGCATAAGTGCTAATAATGTTAAAAATATTTTTCCCAAGAACAACCTTGATAGCTATGATTCTATCACCCATCCTTGTGATCATGGCAATATCGTCCTTTAACATCTTATCAACAATAATACCTACGCCATTTCTATGTTTATTAATACATGTATACCAGATTTTATATCCTTTGTGTCCAATCTCTCTACACCGTTCCCGTGTCCACTTTGTTTCCTGCAAGATTTTCCTGTCAAAGAGACAATATTCCAAGATCCAACTCTAATCTTTTTTTGCTGAACTTGCTTCTTTACCTGACTTCGTCGAAAATGTTACCCTTGTACTTTTTTCACTACATCTTGGCAATGATGCGGCAGGACTATCTTCTTTAACCACACTCGTCCACGATGTGGAAACTCTTGCACATTTTTCACTACATTCGGGTGATGATGCAGCCAGACTAGCTTCTTTACTCACACTCGTCCAAGATGTGAAAACCCTTATATGTCCTTCAACACAACCGGGCGTCACTGTGTCGAAACCCCTTGCATATTTATCACTGCACTCGGGTGCCGATGTAGTGCGTTGTTAGGTAGGAAATTTTTTTATAGGGATCCATGTCATAGAAAGAGTGACAAATTTTTTATGGCTGGCTGTCAATCTACCACCAACCCTCCTCCTTTACCCGAGCTTGGGACCGACTATATTTGCATAAAATTTATGAAAATATAGACGAAGTTAAAAGAAAAACACATGACGACATACATAAAAATTAACTCAATGTATTTCATTAAAGACGAGGCTGTTTAACTCACAAGATACAAGTGTATTACCAAAAGCTAACTATCGTTTAGGTAGTTGTTTGTATGAGTGTACTTGTGGATTCCTAAATGATAAGTAATCAAGTTACTTTTATTGAAAGATATCATGAATCAGTCTTACATGCAGAGGCGTGCAACTTAGATTGTATGATAGGAGAGAAATTTTAGGAAAAGAATGAGAAGAGAAAACATTTTCCCTATTTCGTTAGACAATATGATAGGGAGGGGATAAAGCACACAAAGAAATAAATAGGGAAGAACATTATGTATTTGCTACCATATTTGTTTCCATCAAATTAGAGTGACATAAAATAAGGAATATATCTAAAAAGAAATACAATAAACTGGCGCGAAACTTAGTGGCAAATATAGAATGAAAACTGGGAGTAAAATATAAAAATATGAACAAATATTTTAAATAAAATTTGGATTTTTTTGTGGGAGTATAAATCTATAATAAAATATAGTGTGAAACTTGGGGGCATATTTGATTGAAAATATGAGAAAAGTATTGGTAAGTGGTCGAATATTATAAGTAATTTGAAACGAGAAACACATTTTTATAGGAAGCATAAACACAATGATAAAATTCACTAGGAAACATATCGTGACATAGAGGACAATGATAATGTATCCCACGATTAATTTGAATTAGTAGATAAATTTTACTTACTTACAAATAATATTTGATTTTCTCTTTGATACCATTTTTTCCTTTTCTTGTACAAATATAAAACATGAAATATCTCCTATCATCTTTCATCTTCTCTCTTCCCATCCATTCACCACATATTAAATTCATAATAAATATATATATATGGAAAAGTAGTCTAATTTAAACATGACTTATAATAAATGTGTACCATGATTAATAATTTTTAAACAAAATTTAATGTTTAAATTCTCACTTTCTTATCTAGAAATGATCACTTTTTGACAGACTCGTTTTGTTCTTGTTTAATTTATTTTTAATATATTTCATATTTATATGTTTATATTATGACTTTTATTATTTTAAAATGGTTAAGTTCTAATATCATTATATATTTTTTCTTTCGTTGTCACTATGAAAGATTTTAAAACATTGAACCATCTTATGCATTTATTATCTCACCTAACACTTATCTATATTTTCATATTTGATTGATTTAACCACAATGTGATACATTATAACATCATACTCCCATAAAATAACTACTCATCATATGTATATAATTTCATTTGTTAAAACCCTTAGGGGGCTTAACGTAGTATAACATAAAATTTTAAAACTCTATCGCTATATAATTCAGAAGTCTTGGAGCCTAAACCCATCTCTGATGCAAACCATTATTCCTTTCTTTGCTCCATCGTATATTTCTATACGATGTGACGTCAAGGATACTGCCATCTTTATTATGGCCAAACGCGTGCTTAAGTCTAGCTTATAAAATTCTTCACGATAAGATAAAAAGATTCATAAATGAAACCGTATCATATTGCACAATACAAGAAAATGTCAAGCGTTCCGACGGCTTCGTTAATCGTCATTGACCTCACTTTTTGGTAAAATTACAGAAAAACCAACAATTGAAAAGATGTTCCAATTGGAAATTTGAAATCAAAGGTGCAAGAGACATGAAAGAAAGGTCCTTGTCTACGCGTTTTCTGATACTACTGCTTCAAAACGACGATCTTTCTGGCGCCTCCCGTTCTGTTCCTTCCCTCTTACCATTTGGAATCTCCACCTTTTGTGATCAAGAGGGGGAACGGTGGGGGAGAAGATGACGACGACGGCGCGGCCGATGGCGCAGATGAAAAAGGAGGACCTGGATGACGTGATTCACAGGCTCCATCTGGGCGCGACGGGAGGGAAGCAGGTGCAGCTCTCAGAGGCAGAGATCAGGCAGCTCTGCATCGAGGGTCGCCGAATATTCCTTGAGCAACCCAACCTCCTTCGGCTCGATGCCCCGATAAAGATCTGCGGTTAGTTCGCCGTCAAACTCGTTGCCTTGCTTTCCTCTTATTTTGTTCCATTTCCTAAATCGCGGGTTTATGTTTATTCGTTTAGTTTTTCCTGGACGTTCGTGTTGATCTCGGGAAGAAAGCTCTGTAAAAATCTCGTTTCTTTCTCTGGGGTGGCCGGTTCCGTCCTTTTTTGTGTTCGTTGCTGTTCTTCGTTATGTTTTCCCCGACTTCCGAAACGACTGTTTATCCAACAAGTTATAGATAGAGAATCATTAATCACCACGCTCATATGATTTTCCGATGTAAATATGCTCGAAATCACAGGGAATTCCATTTTTCCGTGTTAATGACGTGGTACAAATTCTCAATTGTTGCAAGACTTTTATCCCAAGGGCTCTTAGTAATTGTTATAACTGTTTAATCCCACCTTGTAATGTTTATTAAAAACAAGCATGTCATTTTTTACTTCTAGTAATTCCAAGTAATAGCATCCCAGAAATGTAGAAATGTGGGCAGTCAACCTCTTAACGCCTGTTTTCTGAAACTGTGTGAAACGAGAACCTACATGGCTCAATATTACCATCCTAATAATGGCAAGAACAGGGAATATGATCTTGGATGGTCGTGTATATCTGACATAGGTTTCCTCATCTTGGATGCTCTAGTATATCTGACCTCACGAATGTGAAAAAGAGAGATTTAAGCAAGTTTAGAGACTGATGAGAGAAAATCTGAAGTGACCTCAACAAAAACCTCCATAGAAGGATTTGACACCTGAGATACGTAAAACTCTGGAGATAAAATAATTCCTTCTATCATGTTTACTCGATAGATGCAGCCTCAGATCAGATGCTTCAATTGTTGATTTAATATAGAGCGATAGCTATGCATATAGGTCACTGTAGAACAAGAATGATGGAGTAGAAATGTCCATCAGACTAGGTTCCACCATGGACACCATTAATGTTTACTTATTGTCAGTGAAAGGCATTACCAATGACGTTCTCCTTGTTGTTAATTCAGCTGTGTACCACCAAGTGACACTCTCACGTCAATGTTTAATGGTAGATACATATTCTTCCTGTAATCCAGACAACAAGTAATCCTATGACCACTCCTTATCATAAATTCATAATCCCCGATATGAAAACTATGTAGCAACTGTTTATCTTGAATTTCTTGAGCTTCTAGATACATATCGTTCAAAAATCTTATATACGAGTGCAGCGAGTCTGGATGGATAATCAGGTGGCATTTGACTGAGTAATGCGGTCAGCATAAGGGGAAGAGAAAAGGTTGTGAAAGGTTTTTCTATGGGAGGAAAATGACACAGAGGTCTATGAAGTGCATCAAATGCACATTAGCATCCAGTTATAGGAATCATTTTTCTATTTGACTTCACCAAATTAGGAAAGTGAAGGCTCATGGAATTTTGAGAAATTGTTTGGAGATGATTTTTTTAGAGAAATTTGAACAAGTCGGTCAATGGTGCTATACTGTTTTAGATACACCTAATAAGTATAATCACAAGAAACTTAACATTTTGTTTTGATAAAGTAAAATGCATAGTCCTTATCAAGCATGAAATCAAGAAATATGAATCATACCAATTCTGAGTTCTCTTCTTTAGGATGCAGTGAGCAAGGCAATATTATATGGTTGCAACATCAAATAATTTTCAATAAAAAAATTATGATGTATAAACTCGATTTAGGATTTATTTTATGATTGTGACTGTTTGATTGCATGTGTAGATGCTCTAATAAGGGATCGCAATGGGGTTCTGGCTGAGCGAGTTTTATCGCCGGTCAACACTCTTTTGGCCAAACTTTAAACTTATACAAGATGGATTGTCGAATTGAAGCCCTTGACCGTAACCAGACAGAGCTAAATCCGGACTAGCATTTCTGATTCTGCTAAAAGCATGGCTGATTTGGTCTGGATAATTTGATTACAGAATCCTGAATGAACCCCGTTAGTTGGTTTTTACCAAACAGTATGGGAATGGATCCCGACTGAGTTTGTCTGGATTGCGCTTGCATGGTGTCTAAGTGTCGAAGAAGACATGGCTAAATCCTGACTGGATCCTCTTCCGAACAGGGGTTAAGCCCCTGTTTGGGACAAGAGTGGATTAGAACAAGATAATGGGACTAGTGCATATTTATCAAGGCTCCCACCTAGGATCCGCCTAGCCCCCCTAGAGTGGATGCCTAAGGCTTTTTAGGCCCAAATTATGACACTTAAAAGACCAAATCAGCACGTATTAGGTCTGAATTTGGTCAAATTAGATCAGGTTTAGTTATTTTAGGGAAGAAATAGGTCTAATTTAGGCAAAATCAGATCGAATTTGGACAGTTTAGGTCTGATTTGGGAAAAGATGTCTTATTTGGGGGAATTAGGTCTGATTTGCCAAATTAGGGCTCATTTAGGTCAATGTAGGACAAACTAGGGAAGTTACGTATGATTAGGTCATGATATGCCAAAATAAGTCCGACTTAGGTCAAATTAGGGCAGAGAAGTTAAATTAGGTCCAATTTAGACCATATTAGGTCAAATGAAGGCCGAATAGGTCTAGCTTTATTAATGACGGGTGTGATGTAGGTAAAATTATGATTGATTAAGCTTACGTATTTACCAATACAAATGTACATTGTGATGCATATATTTGAATATAACTAAATGTATATGCAAAATCACTTATATATACGTAAAATATAAACAAATATGAAGAACACCTAGAAATGCCTACCCTAGGCTTCCCTTGGGTGGGAAGGACTGCCTAGCCACCTAGATAAGTATTAGTGTAGTTTGGTTTCAGTCTCATTCTAATCCCATGTTGTTTGACAACCTGATTGGCACCCAGACTTGACTGGTTTCGTTTCCAATGTTACATATGAAACAAAATAGCATATAAGACAGAACTGAATCCGGACTAGGATTTGTAATACTGCTGCAAAGCAAGATTGAGGTTGTCCGCATTATGAGATTACATAATTCCAAAAATAGCCTAAAAGTCTCATTTCTACCAAACATCAAGGGTAAGATCCCGACTGAATTGGTCTGGATTAGCCTAATGTGGCGAAAACTTGGCACAAACAGATGACTTAATCCCAGCTAATTCGTATTCGATCTCGCACCAAACAAATATTTTTGGGTTTATCGGATCCAACTTGCAAACCCAAAATTCAGAAGTCTACATTTCAAAACTGAAACTCTTTTTATCTGACCTTCAAAAATAATAGCATACAATCAACAAAATCATTTGCAAAAGACCCAAAACCTGACAATATATATTTAAATTCTAACATATCTTGGCTGAAGACTGTTAGCATTGGAATCTATATCAAGTTATCAACAATAACACATTAGGTTATATTGAAAGTATATTTGTACAACAATATACATTTCTATATAATATTGCAAAATATGTACTTTTACTGGAAACAATAATAGTGAGGATTGGGAATGAATTCATAATTTGCAGATTGTTTTTCAGGTAAAATTAGTATATCTAATTTTATTTGTATATTTAATATGGTCTAAGGCTCAAACCCTAACTCGATCATAAAATAAATTTAAGTTGTTCTAGTTCGGTAGACAAATGCTAGACCTTAGCCTGCTTAAGTCAAGTCGGTTCTGATAGGCCGCTCTAGCTCTCATCTGTAGCAAGTAGCAACAACTACAATTAGTGACGTGTTGGAGAAGTCGTCGAACTTTGAAACACGAAGGTAAGGGAGGGAGACATTGTTGATGGCGGTGTTTGGTGGAGTTAGCTACAATTATGGTGACACTAAGGGCGGGCGAAAAGGAAGGAAGAAGAAGAAGAGCTTAAAGACATTTTAAGTCAAGAAGTTTCTCAAAATAGATATCTGCAAATTATTGTTGGATATGGTAGTGTATTTTGGTTAATGCTGGTATCGATGTAATTCTTTGCCTGTTGGGTCATATGTTGGACCTTTATATGTAATCTACCCCTTTATTTATGATATATTGCATATCTAACTGACAAAAATGTTTGAAAATGCCTATGATTAAAAGGGGACTGAAAAGATAAACACCATAACTGTCTACAAAATCTGACTGAATGTATAAACCTCACTCATAATGAGGCATTGCCTCATGGGACTATCTCACTGACTCAGGGACTGTCGAAACAACAACAATTATATTTCCATTAAATAATACATATAGTATTCAAAATATAAGATGAACCATACTACCATAAAAACTAAAAGAAGATCATTGCTGTTTTAATATGGAAAAAGAATAGATTAAATATACCTCACTTTCAACAGACTCAAAATGTTTGCACTTCATATGCATGTGTTCAGACACTATATATGTATGTACTTGTTCGCCTTTGTTGAGAAATCTTCCTCTAGCTCAAATAGGTCAAAGTTAGTGTGTTAAACTCAACTCCATAATCGATGTAGTGAATGAAAGTGGACAATCTCTATAACGAAGAGAAAGTAGCAATCAGCAAAGCCATGCCCGTGAGCACTATTTGCTTCTCAAGGGCCACCTCACTGCAGTCATGTGGTTGCTAAAGATGTTAACAAAGAACTTGCTCAATTGGTATTGCTATTGCATTAGTGGAGGTTTTTTCCTGTGTTTGGTGTTTTTGTATGTGAGGTGAGTTTACCTGCGGTAGTACGCAGGAGCTGTACTTTGATCCTTGATTGCTCACGAGGGGAGGGTGAGATGAATAGAGAGCCTCCCGACTTAATTTAAAAAAAAAAAATTAGTGGAGGTTTTTTCGTTCCTTGGAGAAGAGCGTGTGGCATAGTTCTCAAGGCAGCTAGGTGGTGGCCTCCATGATTGAGGAGCCTAATTAAAGCCTTGGCCCTAGTAATAAACTTAACGATTTGTTGAAACAACTCGCGATTATCTAGATAATTTTGGTCAGCTGCATGTTCTTCTCAAATAATTCAAGTTTAGTGACTCTTCCTAACTTTTCAGGATTTTTTCTGAACTTTCACGAACATTCACACTTTTTCATGATTTTTTCCACATAAAACCTCTTCAAAGTTGATTTTCCTTGTCAAGTTTTAATGAAAAACTCATACGGAATGTCTTTGACCAACCAACAATTATGCAAACCCCTTCCCTCCCCACACTAAGATTATAAGTGTTGCTCTCTCTCCATCTTGCAAAACTCTCTTAATGAGATCTTACGTGTTATGCACGCATATATTTACATATAGATATATATGTTCACACATATATCATATATGTGTGTGTATTTGCATAGACATATATCATATTTTTATATGCATATAAATCGTATTATACAACATATATACCTATATATATTCACGTAAACCTATGTATATATACACATATACACTGCAATATACATATGTATATAATATTCATTATATTATATAGCATACATACCTATATATTCACCTACACATACATATGTATACACATGTTTATACGTGATGACTTATTCTCAAATTTTTCTGAACATTCGATCAAATTTTGATTAAATTTTAATATTTTTCCTGAATATTCTGGATTTTTCTCGAATTATGATTTTCAAGCAAGTTGAAAAATGATCAATCCCAAAATTACCGCTATGCCCTTGATAACCCATGTATATTATTATTTCTCTAATGTTCATAGTCCGTACATGATTTAGGTAGTAAACATATATATTAGATATGTTTTATGTGTATTTTTCTAAATATATACATTTATTTTCTCAAAACTTAATTATTCATAAATTTACTTAGATCACACTTAACAAGATCTAAAATTAGGCCTAACATGCTTTTTTGAAAAAGTTTTGGATTGGCATTTTGTTTGTTTTGTGCCTAGGGGCAAGACTTGAAAGTGCATCACATTTTTTGGAAACTATATTTCATTCAAACTCAGATGCCAACTCTTGACCGAGTACGCTTGCTTTAATCTAAGGGAATAGATTATCCATTTTTGTACCACATATTTTGATATGAGACCAAAAAAGAGAAAATTTTTTCAAAAAAAGGGGGAGAAGAGATTTTCTTTTCACAAATTTATTTGTATGTAATAAGATTCTAACTCTTTTGTACCAAAATATTCTTGTTTGTTATATTCACAATCAAGTGCGGTAACTTAATAGAATAGAACCCCGCAAAGATAGAAAAAAGGAAACAGACTGATGCGAATTCAATACTAGAGTTATCCAATATACAAGAATTTCCATTATCCTAAACCTAATCTAGGTTGACCAAATGAGACAAAAATATACCTAACTGGACTTGAATGGAATGTAAACTTGATTTTGCCCTAAAATGAATTGACATGGCTAAATTTGACCTAATTTAAACTTGATACGATCTAAATTGGAATCGAAGTGACCTAAATTGAGTCTAAATGGGCCTAGTTGTCCACCCAATCCACTTAGGGATTAAGACCAATCCACTTAGGGATTAAGGGTTCAAACTTGGGCACCTCCTTCCTAGCCTAGACAGACACCTTAACTATTACATCATGAAGGTAGTGAAGGGATTGAAAGATTTTCTGATACGAGGATGAATCCAATTGAAAATAAGACATGTTCGATGCTGGAAGATTTCGTGCACACACTATCGATCCTTGTATACTACTTGCATAATGGTCTTAATGCTCCAACATGAAGTCTTTTCAAGGCAATGTGCAAATATCATTTAGATGGAGCAAATACCATCATGTGATCTCTTGCTCACATTCTCACCATTTCTTGCTAGATATTCTTTTTACTTGCTATCCACATTCGCTGAAAGCCTGTTCATGATTAATGCCGATCTTTTACATATGTCAACATGTAGGTCATGAATGTGGGAGATTGTTTTGTGATCTATAGGCAGTTGTTGTGTGGAAATTGGACAAGATCTATGACTATCATGGGTTGATATCCATGGATGATCTTGATAGGGTTTCTCCTACTATACCTGTAGACAAAATTGTTGTAGGCTAACACAACAATAGGCAAGCACACATCCAAATAAGCAAGATGATTAGCAAGAAGACAAGAAAATGTTCATGGGCATAAAAATGACAGCAGAAGAGATTCAAAGAGAAGCCGATGTAAATTCGAATATGTTCCAAGGAACCTATTTGTGCATATGATATGCATTTTCTATGTATCTATATTCACCACAGACAAACTGATACTATACGATATTTTAATACTTAGTTCAATTCTTAACAATATTCAATCTTTACTACGCTGTTATGATCAATGTGTATTTCTGGTCTTTTTGTATTATTTGGTTGTTAACTGCATGAGCTTTTATTGTCATCCAAATTTTTATGCCTTGTGCCCTTTTCAATATATTTGAACTGGTGTCCCAATCTCATTTTAAATTCTGTAAATATTAGTAAGAAATCAATTGTATCCTTTTTTAAGTAATTTCTCTATGAAAAAATACGCCAAACCAATTTCATTTGGACAAGATCAATGTGATACATGTTCACATCTTGTCAGATGCATGGGCTATATTTATGATAAAGATAATCGATAACAAAAATTTAAAGGTTGAGTATTTAGGTAGCTTAGATTGCCAATGTTTTCAAATAAAATGTGGATCCAGTTGTATGTGTTGGGGGGGTGGGGTGAAGTTTGAGTTTGATTAAGATTGAATGGAGTTGAAATGTGGAAGAGATTTTGCACTCTATCATCGCCCTGCCGAAGTATGCAATTCTTTTGTCAGTTGGCCTGAACCCTAAGTTTACCTGTACAGATTCAGCTGATCACACCTTCTCAGAATCTAGGTACATTGTTTATAATTGGTTTTAAAGAGAAGGATGAGTTATATGATGAATTCTAATTAGACGATACTTTGAATGAAAATTTTGAATTTATTGAATATGCAGAATAATTTCTAAGTGCAAAAAGAAGAAAATTAACACCTCACATCTGTCTTTTAAAATTGACAAAAATGTTAGTTTTGTATCTTGGGATCTCATCCCTTCTTTAGCAAGTAGCGTGTCCAGTGCATGCATAACATTATCAAATTCTAATGTCACCCCGTTTTATGTAAAACAACAAATGATAATTCACCTGTACAATTCATAGTAACAAAAGTCTCTGAACTTTACGAAAAATCGATGATTTTTCACGAATTATAGTCTCTCAAATTTTCACCACGATTAATACGTCAGTCGTTGATTTTTCGTGACTTTTCACGATTTTTCTCGCTTTTTCACGATTTATACGATTTTTCATGATTCTTCATGACTTTTCACGATTTTTCTCTTTTAAGTCGTTTGCTTTTTTTTTTTTATCAAACCATGTACAGAGAACTCCTAATATACACTAGACCTCCAACCCCAACTCTCCTGACAATCCATTGTTATTATTTAACTATTATTTAATTCTTTTACTACTTTTTTAACTCAATAAGGTTGTATGTCTAGTGACCTTAATAGTTACATTTGAATCCGATATGTATGTATATATATACATACATATATATCTATATATGCATATATATGTGTATATATATGTGTGTGTGTATATATGTATATATAGCCGACTTATCTCAATTATTTCCGAATGGTTGACCGAACTTTGACCGAAATATATTGATTTTTTCATGACTTTTTCCGATTTTTTTCCGGCTTGCCGAAAAGTTGTCGAATCCTGAATGTCACTATGGTACAATTCTGAATAAAACCATAAACGGATTATATTTGGAATATGTATTGGAGTAAAGGCTATTATCTTCTGCTCTTAATGGAATCAGAAACAGAACAACATCCCCCCAAAATAAAATAAAATAAATAAAATAAAAATAAAAAATAAAAAAAATAAATACACACATACACACACACACTCCAGAAAAAGCCATTATTTCTGGTCTATTCTATACTTGATAGTTGACCCCAAAGATTGATAGTGCCATTACTAGAAGGCTGAAGCTTATTGGCATGTAGCCTATTTTGCAGTGGTCACTTATTTACATTACTTCAACCAGCTTTCAGAAATTCAGATAATATACAAACCAAAAAAATTATCCAAAGGATCAGGTTATGTAGTGATATGTTTCGAGGGAGAGGGTGATTGTGGGTGCACTATGTTGCAGACTAGGTGGTATTTTGTGTACACTCAAAATGCTGAAGTATTGAGATTGGAGATGTCTGGCATCTCATGGCACCTCACTGTATGATGGTCATCTTTCATCTGTGACCTCTGCAGTTTCGATATTTAGTTGCTGGTTTTCAAGCTCTTAGTTCTCAAGAAGTTGGAGTAGTCTTCTTCAAAATTTGTGATGCATTATAGTTTTGATTTTGTTTCTCTACAGGTGATGTACATGGACAGTTTCAAGACCTTCTACGGCTCTTCCAGCTTGGGGGTCCTCCTCCAAGTTCTACGTACCTGTTTCTAGGGGATTATGTGGATAGAGGGAAGCAAAGCCTGGAGACCATATGTTTATTACTAGCTTTTAAAGTTAAATATCCTGACAAGATTTATCTATTAAGAGGAAATCATGAGGATGCGAAAATCAACAGAATTTATGGTTTCTATGATGAATGCAAAAGAAGGTTCAATGTACGATTGTGGAGAACTTTCTCTGATTGCTTTAATTGTCTTCCAGTTGCTGCTGTAATCGCAGACCGTATCCTGTGCATGCATGGTGGCCTTTCACCGGATTTGAAAAATTTGAATCAGATAGATGAAATACAGAGACCTACTGAGATTCCAGAATACGGTCTTCTATGTGACTTACTTTGGTCTGACCCTGATTCAGAAACTAGTGGATGGGGAGAGAGTAACAGAGGTGTTTCATGTACTTTTGGGCCTAACACACTTGCGGAGTTCTTAGAAAAGAATGATCTTGATCTTGTTTGCCGGGGCCATCAAGTGAGTATGATCTTTTGTATATTTCAAACCTCCAGTTTTGCATCTTTTGGCCTAATACTAATATTACGCTTACAGGTTGTTGAGGACGGATATGAGTTCTTTGCAGATAAAAAATTAGTGACAGTGTTCTCAGCTCCTAACTACTGTGGAGAGTTTGACAATGTTGGTGCTTTGTTGAGTATCGATGTGGAGCTTATGTGCTCCTTTGCTATATTACAGGCCCAAGAAGTACCTTCAGGACAAGTAAACCTAGATGGCTCTGCAAAGGTGCTTAAAAAGGTTAGTAATTCGATTTCACATTTTTCATCTTTGTCAACAAGAATGACCAAAGCATTGAAAAGATCATGATTGCGTATCTTTTATGGAAACATTTCATGTATATTAATTTGATGTTGTGAATTCTGTGTCCTTGTCTTGTCTATGCACTGCTTCTCCTATACTTATCCGCATAAGGCTCTAGTAGGTGCCCAAGGCTGGGGAATCTCAAACGTAATATCTGTGCCTTAGAAGGTCTATCTCTAAAGATGATACTGTGCATATTTCTTGACGTTTTTGTTAAACTCAAGCACTGTATTAAAAAACGGCCCAGACGGCCGCTTAAGTGTTGACAGGTCCTGGCCATCTAATCCAGCCTTAGGCGCCCGCCTGGCGATTTGGCCATTAAGCACCCCTTTTTGGGCCGCTCAGCCCGCCTAAGTGCCCGCTTCAACAACTGTTTTAGGTGGCCGCTTTGACCCGCTTAAGTAAAAATCGGCTCCTAGAGCCATGATACTGGAATTTCTTTGCTGATTTTATACTTGAATGGATATTACTACTTCTAGTGAATAATTAGTTTTATTGATTTCCTTGCTGCTTTCATTGATTACTGATTGGTATTACTGATTAGTATTACTTTTTTGGCACAATAGTGATTACTTGATCAATATTACAAATTAGTAGTAAAGTTCTTAATAATTAATTCATATTTAGTTATCTAAAATTACTGATTTGCTTGCTGATTTAATGATTAGAAATATTCTTTGGTGGTAAGTATTGATAAATGCTTAATTAAATTCTGATTTACTGATATGCTTGCTTATTTTACCTATTAGTATTACTGATTAGTCGTTTAGAGTTTAATAATAAATTCATAGTTGGTTATTTACAATTGTTGTTTTGTTTGCTGATTTTGGTGATTAGAAATATTGATTAGTAGTGAAGTATTGATTAGTATTTAGTTTTAAGTACTGATTTACTGATTAGATATGTATAAGAGTTCCATAGAAATATATTTTTTATATACAAATGTGTAATTTTGCATAAAAATATATAAGAATTTAGGAACCCGCTTTTTCAAAAAGCACCCGCTCAATCGCCCCCCCTGGCAATTAATCGGCTACAAGGTGTTGTCTGCACGCCTCCTGCTTCGCGCTTTTTAAAATATTGAACTCAAAACATGATAGTATAAATTGCAAATCAAGACCAACACAGAATTTGATCTATATATGCTTGATGTGGTAATATTAGGATGATATACTCATAAGCTTACACACATTTATAAATGTGCATAGAAAATAGTGCTAGAAAATATCCCATTAGAAAGAAATCATCCTTGGAGATATATCTCATCACATACTTTTAGCATATATTTATTTAAGACTACTATTTTATGTTCAAAATTTTGTTCATATATACGAAGTAAGACTACTATCACGGGCCATATTCTGGTTGAGATGAATCTCTACATCTCAACCAGAATATGGCCCATGATAGATCTGAATGAAAACGAAGGATCCATGTAACCGACCCCAACATAGTTGGGATTGAGGCTTAGATGATGATGATGTTATACGGAGTAACCAGTTTGTGTACACTGGAACATTGGGTACAATTTATTTATGATCTGAATGATTTTCAAGAAGCATTCTCTCATAGGTTACTCCTATTAGCATCCAGACTGAAGTCACAAATTGACACAGATTGAGACAAATTCAGGAGCATGCAAACTCCAAAAAACTAATTGGCTCAAGTATACAAGATCCTACCAAGGATTTAGTACAGTAGTCCATGCTGTGGGCCATCGTGCAAGCAACATGTTTCTTTCCTGTTAGAATAAAAAAAGCTAGGGGCATCGAGACTGGAGAAACTAGAGGCATGCGGAATCCAAGACCAAACTCCACAGGCTATTACTAGAGAATCCAAACAAGGCCATGCCGCTTGGTGCACATAGGCAAAACAAGTGCACCTTCTAGCCCCAATTGCTTCAAACCATTGGGTTTGGACAATTCGACAATTCATGTATCCATCGGATGTAGCAGCAAGACACCACTATGTGAGGATGTTAAAGATATTACTTCATTATTATGTGTGCAGTTTCGATTTGACGCTGTACTCAGTATTTAGGAGTAGCATCTGTCTCTATCTCCTATATAAACATGTGTATACATCAATTTTTTTATCAAGCAATTCCTTTCTCTCTCTTTCTCTCTGTACATGGTATAGGGGTATTGATCCCCCTCAATTTCTACCTTTTTGTCTTTGCAGTTTTTGGGTGACAGCTACAATGACTTGCTATAGCTGTTAGCTCCTTTAGGGTGCCACAACCCCTGATTAAGGGCTGGTTGGTCCCTAGGGCTCCACCCCTTCCTTCTCCACCCTAGGGCCCCCTTCTCGCACCTCCCTCCTCCCTTCAGTGCTACTACTGCTACCTACCTGCTTTTCTTTTGGATATTTGCTATTATCTCAGCTTCTAAGGTGACATCTACTTTAGATCCTCGTCATCAAGTGACACCATCTGGCTCAATGGTAAAAACTACCTACCTTCAATGGCATCATTTCTTGGATATCTATGTTACATTTCAGCTTAGAATAGAGCCGCTCATCACATTGACAATTCTAGCGCCATCATTGCTTCTGATGCTGATTTCAAAGTGAAGGCTAGTTGTACTTCTTTAGTCAAGAGTGACTCTCTTGTTCTGAATTGGATTATTGATAGTATGAAACTGTGCACTTATTTTCTGCTTCGTCTCAAGAACGCCAAAGACGTATGAACAACTTGCTTGAGTGCATTCCTACAAAACAGATCATGTGAAGGTTTATGACATATACCTACAACTTGATCTAGCTTAAGCTCACCCATGTACGTACATCGCGTCCCACTTTGCCTACTTCAAGAGCATGTGGGTTGATATTGAAATGAATCATTCTCTCACCTTTGATACTTCTGAATTATAGAAACAACATCAATTACTTTAACTTGTTCAATCTCTAGTTAATCTTCCATACCGTCTCTTGGGTTGCTTGAATACTCGGAAGTGACTCTCTTCTAGATATGGAAGAAATTTCAAAAGGGTTTTCAATGTCTTGGCCATAATGTCTCCTCAACCTGACTCTTCCGTTCTTTAATCCACTCTGACCATGGCCGCCCTTCAGGGGGACTTGACCATATACCTGATCATTCTTCTAGTCCTTGCCACTGTAACTTATGCAGTCGGAACAACTACACTTGTTGTTGGGCCAAGCCTAGCACCCTAACTTGGAACAATCAAGTCACCACAGAGGATGGTCTTGCACCTTTGGTTGATTTGACCCCATATTCAACTGCAGTTTTGCAACAAGAGCTAGACCATATTCTTCAAGAAAAGCCTTGCCACATTATCTATCCACATGCTGGGGCTCCTACTGTAGAAGGTAGCATAACCTTCATAGTCACTCCATTGTCACAATGTCATATGGTAACAACTATTAGATCATTAACACTAGTGCCTCCTCTCTCAATTTTGTGTAAATAAGTATTCTTTACTTATTGCTTGTATATTGGGATTTGTCCCACATTGTGTAATTGGATTATTGGCCGCCACCTTAGTTCATATAAATAAGCTTGTTCTATCTACAACAAAATCAAGTGTTTTGTTTCTATTGTGTTAATATGGTATGATAATAAAACACTCCTTACACTAACCCTACGATCTGAAAGGGAGAAATCAAGAAAACACCTGCTCACGGCTGTTGTAGCATTGAAATCATCTCTCCTTGTCACTGTCATTTGCATCAAATCTTTATGGATCCTTGCCGTCCATCACTGTTGTAGCAGCTACTGCCATCTTCATCTCCGTATATGTCCTCTTTGTCATTGGCATCAACACCACCAACAACTGACACTTTCCTCTTCTTTCTACATCTCCAGTTTTTCTCGTGTTCAAGCGGTAGCACAACCTTATTTTGGTTGCCTTGGCAGCTTTAACTTCCTCCTCCTTGAAGTAATAAGGAAGTTTGCCTATCTTTAACATCCCATCGCCTCGATTGTCTTCTATAAGATCAAGCAGAATCCCTCCTTGTGGCTAGTTGAAGTCGGACTCTATAAGTCATCTTCACAATCCCAAATTGGAGGTCGTGCGACATGTATCAATTCTACAACTATTTACTTCTCATTCTCCATGATAGTCTGTCCCGAGTCTTACACATCACAATAACTCTGTGCATGCCATGTACTTCTTTCCAGATTTCACATGCCACACGTCTTAAAAACATGACACCATTACATAAATCTATCTTGTTTTAAACATGCTATGCACTCAACTGACATGCCGTGTGTGTCTAAATCTCCCGATCCAGTTACACAGTGTAGATCTAGATATGTTGTCTATCATATTCACATGACATGTACTTATAAGAATTGACGTAAATGTAATTTTTGTCCAAGGCCAACATGCTATGTACTCTTAGTAGTTAGTACACATCGTGCTCAAAGATGTTGCTTCAACAAACAAATTGGGCATGTCTTCCATACACTATGTCAATCAAAATTCAATAATGTCAAGTAAATTTCTCTTTCATGACTGAGAAGAAAGAAAAGAGTGGTCTTCGATCTACAACTGTTCCTCGTTCGAGATCAAGTGATCACTGGTTGAAAAGTCAAAGAGAAGAGCTTCAGTTGACGGTGTCGCACGGTCGAGATCTAGTTCAACGGACAAGGAAAGAACATAAGCACCTCACAGATGGTCCTCCTATGGAGGAGTCTTTGGAACAACGGGAACAAAATGATGTAGACCACCTCTTTATCTTTGAACTCTATGGTGGACACATATCTAATATCACCACTCACTTTGAGAAATGTAAATATGTATGCGACCACTTCACTTGATGTATTCTTCAAACATTCCATTATGTAAGGCATGAAAGTGGAAATGTACAACCTTCAATAAGAAAACAACCCTGACTGAATATCGTGGTGGTCACTTGGATCATACTGCTGACCTGCATGCATTACTTCCTCTATTGTGGATCTGAAACATCATTAGAAACAAAGAGCATAAATGTCTATCATTATGTTCCTTGC
Organism: Alisma plantago-aquatica; assembly: GCA_963693085.1. NCBI lineage: Eukaryota > Viridiplantae > Streptophyta > Magnoliopsida > Alismatales > Alismataceae > Alisma > Alisma plantago-aquatica. The sequence goes on along the minus strand of OY856410.1, from coordinate 186,901,513 downwards.
AAGTCTGCGATGAGAATATGGAGTACATAGTCAAATCTGCTCTACTACCCACCTCTAGCATCCTGCTAGTGATGATGGCGGATAGCTCCATAAATCTAGTCGGAGGGATTGGCACTACCCACCTCTTCTCTCTATATTTTCCAGTTTGCTCCCACATACCCTCTCATTTATTATTTGTTAGCTAAGGTGTATGCTAACTGCAATGGTCTTTCATGTTTCTTCCTGATTCTTGCATTTCGTACGACCTTCATACATAGATGGCGGTTGGTGGGACCATGTGGGTCTGAATGACTTTACTACCTTAGCGATCAGACCAAGGGACTTTTTACCTTGACGTTACCTCCTCTTGCATCTGTCTCTCAACGGTTTCTATGTCTTACCCATCATGTTGCTTTCAAATTTAAATGTTGTTTCCTATTTTCTCCACTTCAAATTTTGAATGTAGCTCTTGTCAATTGGGCAACCAACCTCACACTTCTTTTTCTCACAAACCTATATTATATAGTCGAGATATTTTTGATTTAATACATTTTGATGTATAGGGACCTTAGGTATCAATGTGCCCGCCTACGTGCTGGCAAGGAATGAAGTTTTGCCGGCACCGGCGGTATTTCGACCGATATACCGATACCGACGCGTACCGATACCGAAACATGCGTGCGTACCGATAGGATTGCAAATGCCGATAATACCGACATGTATACTGCTAACACCGCCATGTTTCGATGATTTCGGTGCAAAATGCACTACTAACTTCACTGTACCGAGCGAAACTGGCGGTATACCGATGGGTATATCGTTTTTTGCGAGAATGACTGTAGTTACTTATTGGGAGAAAAGAAGGTGCATTTGGATGATTTTTGGCGATTGGAGCTAATACCAACCCAAATCAAGGTAATTATAACTAATCTCTTTCATTTCTACCATTAGCAATCTCTCCTCTCTTTTTCCTACTTTTTTCTTCCACTTTCACCTTAAAAAAGTGTTTTTTACCGCCAAAGCCTAGTATTACTCTAATTTTTATATGTTTACGCGAACTATACATACATCTGTAAGTATATTATATAGATCTACAATATTATCACTAGATCTACCTACTTACAACACTATTAATTACTATTATCATACAATCTATCTAAGCATATTACAATTAGTATTGATATAATTAGTTACTTTTTTATGTTTAGTGGAAGATGTTTTACTAAAGAGTAATGTGAATATAATACAAAGGAGTATTATACACTTATACAGTATCACACATGAATGAGCAACATGGAACTTCATACAATTTGCCAATAATGATGTGTATGAGGATCATGTGACTACATACAACCACCTTTATAGGATGTGCATGTCATGGCCGCAATATCTCAGTAATATCAACTCATTACTGTGTGGAGAACCAGCGCGCCACTCAACATACAGCTGATGTGAGTTGTAAGTTGATATGTTATTCATATGTGTAAATTGTATATTATTGCATAATTGTGTGTATTTAAGTGTGTGGTTTGTGCTAGTAAAATTTCATATCTTAATTCCTACATTTTGTCATCGAAATCCTTCATCGAAATCCCAATGAAACATGACAGATTCCTTACCTCCCCCATGATGGACCCCCTCCCCCACACCCAGTATAGAATATTATTGCATAAAACAATGCATTTAGGTGTAGAGATTACACCTGTAAAATTTCATAAATTAATTCGTTCATTTTGGGGTCAAAACGGCCAGGATTGCATCTGTCGGTATTTCATTTGGTATACCGGTAAATACCTATTTCCAAGCTGTCGAAACAGCGTCGGTATCGGTCACCTTATTCCTTGCGCGCTGGACATTGTGCCTCAAACTAGGCATCTAACCCCTATGTGACTTAAATGGTGCCTAAGACCTTTTAGGCCCAAATTAAGCCATTTAAAGGCTAAATTAGCATGTGTTAGTTTTAAATTGGTCAAATTATATCAGATTGACTAATTTTAGGGTGGAAATAGGTTTGATTTAGGCTAAATCAGGTCAAATTTGGGCATATAAGGTCTAATTTGGAGAAACATGTCTGATTTGAGGGATTCAGGTCTAATTTGGGGAAATAATCTGGTTTGGCCAAATTAGGGCTCATTTAGGTAAATATAGTACTATTTATGTGAAGTTGGGTATGATTCGGTCATGCGATGCAAAATTAGGCCTGATTGAGGCCAAATTAGGGCAAACCATATCAGATTAGGTCTTAGATCACATTATGTCAAATTAGGCCACTTGGGTCTAGTTTAGGTCATGTTAGGGTGTGATTTAGGTTAATATATGATTGTTACAACTTAGAAACCATTATGATGAGGACCACCTAGCCATTATAATGTTAGGTGGTGACTTAGGTATATATATATATGTCAAAAGAATTTAAAAAACTTAAAAACGCTTGGGCTCCCACCAAGGTGCCCCTTGGGAGGGAAGACCGCCTAGCCTCCTAGACAAGTATGACGGGCTCCTTGTAAGATCCTACCTTATTTGAATTCAAGTACTTTATATCTTTCATTGACGACTTCTTGCATGCTACATGAATTTTCTTGCTAAAATATAGATCACAGTTTCTGCAAACCATCAAGTTTGTTTATTGAAGTTTAGACCATGTTCTCCTTATGAAAACCTTTTGAACATGCCATGCAACTTGAATATATCCAACAGGATTGCAACACCTTCCATGAAGATCGAGGAACCACACTTGAACATATCCAAGAGGAGTTGCAACACCTTCCAGAAAGATCAAGGAACCATTTATTAAACATCATGTGGTTACACACCTCAACAAAAAGGTGTTTTGAACGCAAAATTTGACACCTTTTTGTTGGTACATGAACTATTATGGTTCACTCCCATGCACCTAAATTTTTTTTGGCATGAAGCCTTGCTCTCCATCGACTTTCTTATCAATTGCATGCCTTAGTCTATTATCCACAATCAAATACCCTTTCACCTCAACAAAATGTTCTTAAGGCAAAAATTTATACCTTCTTGATGTTACTTGAGCTATCATGGTTCACTCCCATGTACCTAAAAACTATTGGCATGAAGCCTTGCTCACTGCCTGCTTTCTTATCAATTGCATGCCTTCCTCTGTTATCCACAATCAGATACCCTTTTGCCTTCTATCCTACTCTTTACCCTTTTCCCTGTACCATTGAACATCTTCGGCAGTACCTGTTTAATGAAAAACCTACAACCTAGTCATGATATCCGGGAGCATCTAAATGCATCTTTCCTGGCTATTCTTGGACACAGTGGGAATCAATGCTTTAATCCAGTTGACAACAAGTGTCCTGTCAGTTTGAATGTCATTTTTTTGAAGTCACTATTTTATTCTCTTGATGGAACTTCTTCATCCTGTGATATTTTAGCCCCTTCTCTACCTGATGTACCTCTATCTCTACCTTTCCAATAGGATAACGTGCCCATAAAACCCCTTCAAGTGTAACACCCAACTTCTGCTATGTCCCTTCTCACCTCGATCATTACTTTGGATCTCTATGATATTTATAAGTTTATCACTAAATAAAAGGACAAACAATTGTGTGCTTCTTATGATATTGCCAAGTATTGTTCGCACGATAATTTGAGTCCCTTCTTTGGCTTCACCGCTGCTCTTAGGGCGATTTTTGTTTTGAAAACAGCCTCAGAAGCCTTACTGAATGATAGATGGTGTAAGGCTGTGGAAGATGAGTTGGGTGCCTGATCCGACTGACATACCTGGGTTTTGCTTGATCCTCCAAATGACTGCAAACCTATTGGTTGTCGATGGGTCTTCTCTATCAAATATCATCGTGATAGATACATTGAACGCTTAAGGTTTCCTCATCCCTAAAGATGTATAGACCTATGGTATTGATTGTTTAAAGAATAGCTCTCTAGTCACCAACCTAAATTCTATGTGTATTCTAATATCTATTGTAGTGAAGCGGGATTGGCCTCTACATAAGCTTGGTTTAAACAAATGCCTTCTTATATGATGATATGGATGAGATTGTATTAATGGTGTAATCTGTAGGGTTTGCTCAGGAGGAGTGTCACATGTTTTTTTTACCTACATAAAGCATCATATGGTCTGAAATAGTCCTCGAGCTTGGTTTGAGAAACCAATCCATATCCTTCAAAAGACATGATTTGTTCGCTTTAATGCAAATCATTCTCTCTTTGTTAGAAAGAGCACACATACATTGTAATCTTATTGATTATGTTGATGATATTATTCTCTGAGGAAGTGATTTAGTTGACATTCAAGCAAAATAAAAACATTATTTGTGCAAGAAACTTGCCACTAACAACTTGGAGATGCTTAGATATCTTCTAGGTATTGAAGTAGCATGTACCTCTTATACTGTTAGTCTATCCCCAAAAAAATATTGTCTAGTTCTTCTAAGTGACATGTAAGCTGGGTGAAAAGCTAATAGATTCTCCATTAGATGCTAATATTCCTGGGTACAAAGACTCAACTGCTTTCTTAATAGATAATCAACAATATCATAGAGCACTAACAAACATATATACACGATAGTCACTTTGCCAAATATTACTATGACCTTTGGACTGTGAGTAGGTATCGTGACAAGTCTCGGCAATGTTGATGGGAATCTATATGCGACATCCTTTGGTATCTCAACGGTTGTACTAGAAGAGGTTGTGTTATTGCAAGCATGGTCATTGCAATATTATTGGCTTTTTTTGACTCTGGTTATGTATGTAGTCGCGTGGATCAATAATCAACCTCATGTTTTTGTACTTTTGCTGGCAATAATATGGTTACTCGTTGTAGTAAGAAGTAACCTATGGTAGCCCGATCTGATGCTGAAGTTGAACATAGGGTAATGGCCCCGATGACATGTGAGATGATGTGGGTTAAGACCTTTCTTCATGAACTTGGCCTAACTCCTATGCCAATGCCAATGCCAATGCTTTATGATATTGCCGCTATTTTTGTCAGCAACAATCTTGTTTTCTATAAAATTTCTAAGGATATTGAAGTTGACTGCCATTTTGCTAGAGAAGTTGTTTAGTCGAAAAATATCTGCACTCCTTTCATAAGATTTGAAGAACAAGTTGTTGGTCTCTTCCCTAAACCTTTAGGAAAGAAGACCTTGACTACTCTTTTGAGTAAGCTGAGCATGATCAATATATATGTTCTAGCTTGAGGGTGAGTCTTATAGATATTGTTGCTTTATTATGTGTTTAAACTATGTTCAGTTCCATACCAAGTAAATTAGGAGTAATGGTTATCTCTATATCATATATAAACATGTATAATCATCAAGCAATCTCTCTCTCTATCTATAGAGGACACAACCACTTCTCCACTCATTAGAAAATTCCCTTGCCGGAGACACCATCAGAGGAATCATCTATAAAGGCAGTGCAACTTCTCTATGCCAACGATGGAGGTATAACGTTTGTACAAGCATGTAATCATCTCACTTTTCTACAGACCCCATCTTGTCATGTCCGAAAGGAATGCATTGATTTGATCGTGAACTTTAGCAAACAAATCATAAGACTTCTCTCCCAATTAAAGAATACTGAGGTACAAGAAGAAGCTCATGCTCTTCCCATCATACTTGTCAACGACCTTCACAAGGGTGTGCCTTGACCTACACCATGAGGTATATGCGCCTTGAGTTTTTACCAACCTTAAATTCTAAATACGGATATTAATGTCTATCTTTAGGGTCCTAGTGCTCGAATTAGAGATTATTGTGTAAGTTGGTTGTGATTATAGCATGGATGAAGGTAAGAACATTGACGTAAAACAAAAGTGGTGTTTTGTATTGTTAATTAATACGATAACCACTTAGGTCTTTATCTAGCACTGTTTCTTTTCCTACTTTTAAGGTTGTTTAGTTGTTGTCTTTTACATGTATCCCAATTTGGAAGTTGTCTAGGTAGAGCTCACGACTTATGGATTGATTTACTTGGATTCCAGTGAAACTTGTAGGGGTGGGCATCTATGTGTTTGGTTTGGTTTGCTACTAAAACTAAAAACTAAATGATACATCTTGGTTTGTGAACTTTACAAATTAAGCAAACTATTAATTAGTCCAAAACCGAACGGAACCAAAAATTATTTTTGTAGTTTGATCTCAAACGGATTTACCATAAACTATAAAGTTGTTTGTTAGATGTTCCATGGACAATCCTAATATTATACATCACCTTATCTATCCATATAACTAATACTTGTATAGGAGGCTAGGCAGTCCTTCCCACTCAAGGAAGCCTAGGGGGCCTAGGTGCCTAGGCCAACCTTCATATTCTTTATATTATTACATATATAATAATGTAAATGATTTTGCATATACATTTAGTTATGTTTAAATATATACATCACTATGTACATATGTGTTGGTTATCCTTGAGCTTAATCAATCATAACTTCACCTACATCACACCTGTCATTGCACCAAACTTGGTATATCAAATCTTATGCTTGGATTGGGCTACTATATGCCAATCTTGGAAGACTAAGATGAATGCATTCAAACACATACTTCCATTTTTGATCAATGGTTACATGATTTGTCTCTCAGGCAACAATGATGTAGGCAAGGTGGCCCTTTGTTATCCCTTCTCCTTGTTGCTTTGCTAAATGTCTTTCTATTCTTCTGGAGGAGAGGAGGGACTTGTTGTGCCCTTATGCTGACCATGTGAAGTCACATCTCATCTCTGCCGATTGTTTACTTAGAAGGTTTAATATCTAGTTCGAGGGTTGTTTGGGACACTACTTGATGAATTTGAACAACAATCTTGATAATAATTGTTGTCAAATCATCTTTTATCTTCTCAAAATTACTCGACTCCTTTGCTCATTTGCTGCTATTGTTAAAAGTGTTTGAGCCATCTCTCTTCCCGTAAAATAACTTTTCTTTCCTCTTGCTTTGAGGGAGGTGGTTCTTGGCATTTTGGACATTGTAAGGACATTCTATATTGTAAATTAATGCATGGCTTGTTAGTAAGACCTCCTTTGTTGTATGAACGCTGCTTACTCCTAATGGTCTATTGGGTCTATTTGGATGATGCAAGGTTGGACCCTAGATAGAACTGTGGAATAAACACAACAAATTGGTTGCAATTTTTATTTGGGGAGTACAAGGCATGGCCCCTTTTGGATGTGTATGGTGTTTATAATGGATAACGGGGGTTAGGTTTTTCCTTGGTCCATTGATGACTGGCCCAACTAATGCTTGAACAACATTGCCTGGAGAGTAATTTTGCAAGACCAAAACTCAAAAGGAATTAATGCGGGGGTGGGGGGGGGTACAAGCGGCCAAGCATGTGATTTAATTCGAAACAAATCTCAAAACCTTACCGACCCTTGTCATATGAACAAGTAAATGACACTTCATGGGATGTTGCGATGCGCTTCCTTTATAGAAGTCTACATGGTTCTCATTAGCTAGTGATGGTAAACTGTATGTTTGGTCAAGTCCTATACGGAGAGGAACACTTCATTGTGTTACTGAGGCATGTGCGGCCATATTCCCATTGCATTCTCATTGTTGCCAAGGTTTTAGAAAACGCGAAGCGCGAAGCGTGCGGATTGCCCTCCTTGAAGCGGAAAGCGGGTTTTGAAGCGGATAAAAGCGGGCGCTTTTTGAAAAAGCGGATCACATTGTTTCATATTGATTTGTAAATTTTTGTGATCATCCTACTAGCAACAAACAGATTTATTACTCAAAAATCAAGTATTTTGAATAATATTTCACCACTACAAATGACTTTCATAGATCAAAATGGTTCTGAATAACAAAAGTAAATGTTTACAAGCTAAAAAGCAAAGAAACTTCAAAGAAAATCATAGTCCTCGCTCGTAGAGCGAGTGAAAACAAACTCATCATCTAAAGATGCCTCAATGTCATTAAGATCATTGTCAGCATCCATGTAGTTGTCATCATCATCATCAGATTCAACATCACCATACTCCTTGTTTGTTTTTTTCTTTGCATCCACTTTTGAAGTAGTCAACCTTGTGCTTTTCCTAGTCTCTGCCACTTCTTCTGCCCCACTAGCTTTTGCAACTTCTCCCCAAGTAAGTCCAGCACCTGGATAGATTTCTTCTTCATCTGGGTCTAGCTGTACCATCCAATCTTTAGCCTTGTCTCTATCTTGAGACTCTATTGGATCATGATCTTTTTCGTCTTTCTCCTTCCGCTCCTTGAGTTTGGCATTAAATTGAATGAATACCAATGCTTCAAGCCTCTTCACATCCAACCTATTTCTCCGTTTTGTATGAATCTAAGCAAGAAATAGATTATTAACATAAATAATTAATCATACATAGTCATTTTATAATAGTAATTAGTAAATTACTAAGGGTTGCTTATATTACCATCTCAAAGGTGCTCCAATTCCTCTCACATCCTGACGACGAGCAAGTTAAATTCAACACTCGGATGGCCATTTTTTGCAAGTAAGGCGTATCACAACCAAAATTAATCCACCATTGAACTGTAGGGTAGGTGTAAATTAAAATTAGTAAGGCAGGATCTATTTAACAAAAAAGAGTTAAGACCCTTCTATAGCCCATACCTGGATTTATGTTGATGTCATTTCGTTGTCGAATAGCAGCTGCTCTTCCAAAAGAACCTGACCCATCCCGATAGGCTGGTAACTCCTTCCTCATGATGATGCCATCTTGGATATCTGGCTCAGGGTAGAATGTCTCAATGCACTCTATGAGACCATCCATAATCGAACCAGTACTATTGATGTCAGGGTCTCTCCAATACAAAAATGGGTTCAAATAATAACCTATATGATTTGAGTGTTAGTAACTTAGTATAATATGAATATCGAATTTCAGAAAACTAATTGCACAAAAGAGTGGTGGTGTTCAACTACCTGCAGCATGTAAGGGTCGATTCAGCTTTTTGTCCCATTTTTCTTCCACTATCTGAAACACATGCTTGCGAAGCGGCTCATCATTAGCTAACTTTGTATCTAGTTCATCGAGTGTGGCGACCATAGCTTGTTGTATGTAGCCCATAGCAGGTGTTTTATCCCCATCAACCAGTCGTAGAACATTGACAAGCGGTTTGAAAATTTTAAGCACTAACTGAACTCCTCTCCAAAATTGGGACCCACCAACAGTAGCTGCAGCCTTAATGCCCTCAGGACTCTTCGAGAATTTGCATTTGAGCCATTCTTCAGAAACGAACATCCTTCTTAAATTGGACATGTTTTTTAAGAGACTTTCTAAACTCAAAAATGCTGTAGCAAATCTAGTAACACCCGGCCTAACTAGATCACGTCCCAAGAAGCTTCTCATGATATCGAGAGTTAGGTGATGGCTGTAGATAAAAATAGTGAGTGTTTTTGCCTTTTTAATGACATTTTGTACCCGGTGCAACTTTCCGATCGCCTCCAACATCAAGTCAATGCTGTGTGCGGCACATGGGGTCCAAAAGATCATTGGTCGCTTCTCCTTCAGCTGGCGACCCGCGGCAAGATTAGCTGCAGCATTGTCACTAACCACCTGGACAACGTTCTCCTCTCCAACTTCTTCAATAGCATCATCGACAAGGTTGAATATGTAGTCTGCATTGTGTATTTGACCTGAACAATCAACTGCCTTGAGAAAATAGGTCCCGTAACGGCTATTGACGCATATATTCATGATACTTCTATTGCGTCTGTCTGTCCAAGCATCTGTCATCAAAGAGCATCCAGACCGTTTCCACTCTTCCCTATGTATTGCAAGGGCTTCTTTGGTACTTTCCACCTCCTGCCTGAGTAACGGTTCCCTCAATTCATAATAGGAAGGTCCCTTCAAATCAGGTCCAAACTGACCTATAGCTTCCAACATCACTTGGAAGCTGTTGAGGTTAACAGTATTCATTGGGATCCCTAATTACAAAAAAGAAACAATAATTACAATTTACAAATTTACAATTAGGGTTCTAAAATTTTTGAATCTACTAGAATAATTCGAATTAGGATTTTACCAGCCTCATAAATCCATCGAGCAATATATTGACATGTCCTAGCCCTTCGCTCTTTACCTAACTTATTCGGTATTGTAGGTTGCTTAGATACCACCCTGTCTTTGACAATATATTCTGGGTTTCTAAAGAAATAAGTGTCAAGATGACCTACAACTTTCGGCTTCTTCCTCTGTGAATCCCCAATATCGACAAAGTCATCTGCACTGTTGTCAATATCAACATCACCACGCAAATCTTTCAACTCTTGAGCCCTCTTGTTCTTCTTTGCAGCAAACTTTTCCAAATACTCAGTAATTTCCGTCTTCACCTCGGGCGGAACCTTCTTGCATGCATCGACATCTCCACGTTGGCCTGCAAGATGTTTCTTCAATCGGAAAATTCCACCCGTTGATATATGATCACAGAAGTTGCATTTAACTTTCTCCCTTCGGGCTGGATCTGGAAGAGTGCAATACTTCCACCCGGGATCATTTGATTTAGCCGACATTTGAGCACCACCAACCATACTAATTGTGATTGACAAAAGAATAAATAATCACTAATCAGTGATTGAGTAGTCAATATTGATACTCAATTATTAAATAATAGTATAGTGAAACTGTGAAATTGAATATTTGTAACTGTAATCGTAATTAGTATGATACTAAATTACTAATGGAGTAATAGTATCCAATTACTGATTGATATTTCACTCACATCATACATATCTGTGATAAATGGTAGCATGAAAGAGGCTGAAAAGCAGCACAACACAGCAGTTTTCAATGAAAACAGTAAAACACAATTGGATACTGTAAAAACTAAAAAATAAGCACAGCAGTTTTCAATTACTGAATACTGATTGATATTTCACTTTTCATACGGATCTAAGTGTAAAAATAACAGTAGCTTTTTCATAAAAATTAATCCAATTGATATTTCACTACAGTAGCTTCACTTTTCATTAATCCATACGGATATATGATACACAACAGTATTAAAAGATATATGAATCAGCTCACAAAAGTCATGGCATACATGTAGCCTACAGATACAGGGTCAGGAAACGGATTGAGAGGAAGAGCTAAGTTTTTATTAAGTGACATACTTCAGTAGGAATCGGATTGTAGGATTCATAACAGGGTAGGAATCGGATTGTGTTTGTTTTCAATTACAAAGTTGCTTAACTTGCTTCATAACAGTACCCTACTGTAGGGTACATTAAGTAGTAACTAGTAAGTACCGTAATGTAGGAATGTAGGAAATTAGGAATCGTAGGATAGAAGAGACAAGAGAGAAAAGAAAATAGAAGAACAGGGTTGAGAAGAAGACCAGAAGAACAGAAAACTTACTTGATTGTGGAATGTGGATGACTTTCCTTGCGTCTGCGGTCTGCCGCGTCTCTGCTAGGCTGCTAGCCAATGGCGCCGCTGGTCTGCGTCTCTGCTAGGCTTGCCGCTGCCGCCTTCAAGAGACTCCGCTTGTTGTACTTGTACGTTGCCGACTTGTCGCTGGTCTGCGTCCAGGCAGCAGGCACTGCTCCGCGTCAAGGGGCTGCCGGCTTTGCCTTTGTCCGGCTCGAAGGGCTGCTGTGCGCCGGAGGTCGATGCTTCACCGTGAAGAAGATACGTGCGGGAGAGGGCTTTTAAAAAGCCTATCGCCATTGGGACTCCTTTCCGCTTCGGGAAAGTCCGCTAGGGCGGGCAGCGGCTGAAGAAAACGAGGAGTCGCCTTGCGTATCGGGGACTCTTCAGTGTTAAGGAACAAAACGGCCAGTTATTGGAGAGAATACCAGGGAACAGAGGCCTTTTTTGCCCCATGCGGGCGCTCCAGCCGCTAAAGCGGACTCACCAAAAGCGGCCCAAGGCCCGCTAAAGCGGCCCAAAGCGGGCGCTACAGTGCAAACCGCACAATTACCGCAAAACAGTGAATCGTAGCGGCTGTTGTACTCTGCCGCTAAAGCGGGCGCTAAAGCGGGCGCACGAGCCGCTTTTTTAATCAATGATTGTTGCCATACCAACCCTCTTTCATGTACTGAAGCACTTTGATGATATTGATCCTTGGTGACCCTCCAACATATTATTCACTTTCTCATTCAAATTAGATCCCTCTAGACCACTTGGCTGTATGAAGAGTACTTTGGGAGTTTGGTGAATCAATCAGTGTACCACTAGAGGTACTCGACGAGACAGAAGTAGGTGAGCCGTGATTGGCTCTATAGGAAAAATATGTAATTAGCCCATCAAGTGGGAGTGGTCCATTCTGGACCCTATTTTGAATTGTCAAGTGGTTAGTCCTCGAGTTGTACACTCACCCTTGGCTTGAAGCGGGTCGTGTTTTGCTGAAGCCAACCCGAACCCTATCCGACTGAACATGTTCAACCCAAACCTGACCCACCAAGAGTTGTTAAAACTCTAATCGGAATTGACTTGAACCCGCATAGACCTGACTTGAAAATTATAGAAAAAAGTTTATTATAAATATTGGCGAAAAAGCAGAATCAACTTTGTTGTAAACCCGAAACCCAACCCATTCTAAACTAAACATACTTGACCCGACACAAACTAAATTCGACCGAGTTCGGCCCTATCCAAAACCCGAAACCCTAACAGACCCCTAAAAACCTAAAATGTGTGGGTTGGTCGGGTCAAGTTTTCTTGTCATCCCATTGGCGTCTATAACTTGGAGTTCCGGGTACAATCCTAGTGCAGTTTTACATAAAATAGTGTTGACTGGTTGACACTCTTTAGCATTTATAGAGAAGCTCAATGTCTACCCGATGTTCATTGTACTTGTTTCTAGAACCCTGATAATAGAGGCTTGGGCCATTTATTTTCTAATAATTGTCATGAAGACAGACACGACGAGCCATTGTGGAACCAATATAATGACCGAAAGCATGAACAATTTAACTAACTTGGTTGTTGTCATAACAAGAGCTATTTGATAAGTAGCTAGTATGTAAGATGGATGGAGGAGTTCACCACCTAAGACCTTGTGGCAACTTGGTTCACTACCCCTATGCTAATTTGTCCCCAGTTGTGGCATCTTTCTCATGATGTGAACACATTAGGTGCTTTTGTCGTGAGCATGGTCAAAGTGAGCATTCCATAACACTGTTTTAGATGTATGGATTTATATTTTATTTCTTTTTTTTAAACCCTATTGTATACAACCTTGACCTAGGGGAGCCTTTGTGGCTTGTGTCATGTTGCAACTCCCTTAGGCTTGCTTAACATATTCATCTATGACTGGTGTGTTTCATTGTTCAAAACTAGCCGAGTGACTATACAACCGCCAATATTAGCGTCCTAACCCTTGAGAGTAAATTATGTGCATTCTTGAATATATGTGTGGAAGGGTTGAACAATTGCTTACCTGCTCTATCACACCATTTCATTCCATGCGTTTGCATCCAATATCTTGACCCCAAACAAGGGCATTAAGCTAAAAGGAAGCAACTAAAGACTGACACAACCAAATTAACTTTAAATTGACTTTGATTAGGGCCTCCATCTAAATCCACAGTTCTTTCTTGACGGGTTAAAGCTTAAATACTTCCTAAAAATTCCTACGAATCCTTTACAGATTGTGGACTATACGTTCACATGCTAACATGTGGATATACAAAGACTTGGGTGTTATTCTGGGTGGATGTGATGAAGATTTTGTGGCCAGGGATTTTTTTTGAGAATTCCATACCATGGAAGGTGTTTTAATGTGGACCTTCCTTCATTAAGAATTACATGAGAACAATCTATCTATCATGGTGAAACGACATGTGTTATTGTTTTTGTAAGTTATGTTGAAAATACATGAGAAGGTATTAATATTTAATGGATTTTGTCTTGTCAAGTTTTGACAACCTAGATCCACTACTCGTCCTTGTGATGTTCCACAAGAACCTCAATCAATGGTAGGTTAGAGAAATATAGTCTTCGATAATCATTGGAAATGCATGAGAGTACACCAGTGATGGTTAAATTTGCATGCTGAAGGGAACAAGGTTGTTGTATTATGTAGAATTTCATCTTTAGTTCTAAATCAAATTCCAATGCAACAATTTGATATTTGATCTAAGGACAAAGTTAGAAAATATTAAGATTTGAGGTAATAAGTAAAAACTTTCCCACCCCATTCTAGGTGAAATGACACATGAATGTGGCTCCATATTACATAGACAATTTTAAGGTCACATGAACTATGTAGAATCCAATTTGATACTATATCTAGGTGTAGCAACATTACATGTATAATTCGTCTCAGAACCATTTCACCCTTCAGTCCAAGATGAAACGATGAAGCTGCAAACTTGAATTGTTCTGCATGATTTGATTAATAGTAGCTAGCAACAATGTGGTCTACATTCTTCTTGTCAGTGTTTAATGCCACTTTTCATCAACAACTTCCCATGTTGATCTTAATACAAGATGACATGTAGTGGATGCTGATTGACTAGGACGAGTTGTATCTAATTTTGTCTTGAGAGATTTTTAGGATACTTGAACTTCTTGATCCCTAATTGTCTTACTTTTATCCTAATTATTAGGTTTCTCACTCATTCACTCCTACTTCTTCTCTCCCTACTCGTTCCCTATAAAGTATGCATACTCTTTCTCAAAGGATGATGTTTGAAAGGGAAATGGAACCAAAAGATGCATTTTATAAAGAAGACTTCTTATTGGGGTTGACATGTTTCTATGTTTCATATAGAAGATAAATGTTGAAAAATCAACAAAACCAACGACAAACTCACCTTCATGCCACATTGGGCCATGGTAAGGAAATGGAATTCATAGATGCATTTTATAAGGAAGACTTCATATTGGGTTAAGGACGTTTCTATGTTTCATATGGAAGATTTATATTCAAGAGTCATGTTATCAACAAAATCAACAACAAACTCACCTTCATGCCACGTGGGGCCACGGTGATGCAAAACAAGTCCTACTTCCTGATCTGAGTGCTAGACAACATATTAGGCTAATTATTTCTTTTATTATGTTTTCATGTTTCAAGGTTTAATCATGCAATTGTTTTAGTTTTAGGACCTACATGTATGACATGGCTTACTTGTAAGTTCTTATTTATTTAGGTTTTAATTCTTGTTTTAGTTGGATCTTGAGCAAAAATTACTCAGTTAGGCCTACCCATGCGGTACCTATATATGCCTATGCTCGGCTATGCTCGGGGGTATTGTCCGAGAGAGTTGAATGATACATATTAGTTTTGTTTGCAACTTGGTTTGTAGTAAGTGGTATCAGAGCCTGGGATCTGAACCATAGGTCTAGAACCCAAGACCCTAAGGAAACAACCAAAACCCTAGGTGGCCCGACCTACCCATCCTCCACCACCCTTGGTCTTGTAAACCCTAGGTTTAGGAGCCATCTCCACCGTCCATCGTATCCAAACCCTAGGTAGATTCATTGATTATTCCCAAACCCTAGGTTAGGATTAATCTCAACCATCTGCCAAATTCTTCCCATCCACTCATCCAAAAAAATATATTGTTCATGTGAACAATATGGCACCACACCAAGGAAGACAATGTTCGATTTCGACGGTGTTTCGGTAGCCACATAAATAAATTTTTTGACAAATTTCGACTGATGCATTCCTGGCGTTTTGACGACCAAATGATCGAATTATATAGCGAAATTTTACCAGAGCAATCTAATAGTGTAGATCTACTCAAATATGCAATAATATTTCATATTGGATATGTGAGGGGGTGGGGCTCCTCATATGTGAGTGAAGGAGCCTGAACAATTTCGATGGGCATTTTGATGGAGATTTTGAGGTCAATTGAATGGCGAAATGAATGAATTAAGTCATCGTAGTTTGCAAGCACAATATATAGACTTAAAGACACAAATTTATGGAAACATAGCATGATCTAGGATGGTAGGACCTCTTAGTATGATGACACGACGTAGTACATAAACAATGTTGCAGTGGTATGTGAGTGAGTATTGAGGAAGCATGAGACAACTATGGTTTATGCATCTAGTTGAGCCATGATGGTTGTCATCCTCGTTGATTATACCTATCAACATATTGGCTCCTATTTATTTTATTTTATACAAGCATAGTTGTGTCTCACTGTTAATCTCCATATGCTTACAAGTGATAAAATGCATACTAATGGATTGAATCAAGCTTTGTCCTTGGCCGTGTGCTTTTGTAGCGAGAGCCTATAGGAGGCAACCATGTAGTTAGAGGTGTGATTGATAATGACCATGGTAATAAAAAACCCGCCTTGAGGCTCTCGAGGCTTACGCCTCTTGGTGAGGCTATCCCAAATGCGCCTTGAGGCTTACGCCTCGGTGTGCTAGACTGAGGCTTACGCCTCACATTGTCTGAGACCCGCCTCAAAGCACTGAGGCTCTGAGGCTTAGTTGAGGCGTACGCCTCAATTCTAGATGATAAAGTCTGATGTTAACCATCAAATTGTGTACTTTTAAGATTATTACAAACACTTTCTTTGAAAATTTCTTTTAGATCTTATAGTTAATTGTTATTTCTTATTAATGAACATTTAATCATCAATCTCTAAGTTGCGGTTTTCAATTTTCTTTGTAAAATTTATCATTGTTTGCTTCCCTTCTTATTCAGTATCTTGTTGAATTTCGTATCATTGTTAATTAACTTTGGTTTCTTGTTCCTACTAATTCGAAATTCTATCTCCTTTAGTTTTTCTGCCATTGACATCTTTTATTCTAATAGTATAAAAAATTGATATCTCGTTATTTTTACATATTTATTTTGGTATTGTGGTGGGTCCTTAGTCTATATTATCACTATTAAGTTTCACAATTAATTTCTATTTCATTTGGTTATGTTTGTATATACCTATTTCTGTTATACACATGCATATACATAACACACACACATATATATGTAATTACATGTATAAATTTATTTTTGTTACCGCCTCATACATATTTTGAGGCTTACGCCTCAAACACCTCGAGGCTTACGCCTCACCTCACTGAGACAAAAACGCCTCATTACGCCTCACGCATTTTTCAACCTTGATAATGACATACATGCAAAATGTCTTGATAGTCATGTTAATTTTGCGCACTATAACATAAATCACGGGAACCTCAAAAATGAAAGTTAGCGGGTCATCATAGTCATAGATATCACTCCCACACACATTTTTAAACATTTACTTTATAGATCTTTATAGAATTGAGATAAATAGGAGAGAGGGGTAGAATTAGGCTAGGAAGAGAAGAAACATAACTTAGATTACCCCTAACAAGCCCAAGGAATCACATAGTAAAATTTGCAGACATCGTACCCCATTTCTCGAAATAATAGATGTGTTTCTCAAAATTTGGTCAAAATGCGGACAAAATGGGCATTTTTTCATCGAAATTTGCCTAATTTCGACAAAATTCGAAATAATTGTCGAAATTTATTTTTTTTCTGGCGAAATTCCCTACGTACAGACATGTAAGGCCATTTCTATGTCCGATCGTTGGCGACATTGAAATAGTTAGTGAAATTTCGCCAATTTCGACGAAATTTTGAACATTGCGCCACACTATTTATCGTGAGCAATACACTGCCCGCCGCCTTTTCTCTACAAAACTTCATCTTCCTCTCCTGATCATCTTCCAGAATATTTTTTACTCCATACTCTACAAGTTTTTTCCCCGTTTGGTAAAAAATTCAACAAAAAGGGAGGAAAATCGTTGTTGTTCGTTATGAATCGTACCTTCGTGATACTGTTCGAACAATATGGCATGATACTGTCCACAATGAATAGTAATATCGCAAGTACTGTTCATTTCCACCTCAAATCAATATTTCTTGGTCTTCTCTTTCTTCTCCGCATCTTCCACGACTGGAGGTCTACAAGCTTCATCGAGTTGAACCATGGTGCATGATGAGGAGACCGTCGCCAAAATTGCAAGTTAGAAGAATGCTTGTCACACTACGACAAGCGCTTCGACCGCTTAGAAGCTCTACTTTCAGACATGCATCAAGAGATGCTGTCATTGTTTGAGCGCATGCAAGGACGACTTGTACAATGACATCCACAACATGATTAAATCTCCGCATCACTGAGGATGTTAGTTGATTTGTCATTGCCAAAGTTGATTTCCGAAAAAGAGAACGATGCATATGGTCACGTCATCGTTAACAAAACATGACACAATTCTCAAGGCATTGTTAATCCATTTTTTCCATCACTCATGCATGCATCTTCTAACGCGAAGACATTCATTGGATTGATTGTTTACAGCGGAAGCATGATGTTAGTTCAACCCATCTTCTTTGCAAGCAAACATGATATTGCCTTGCATCATCGACTTTTGGTTTTGATCTCGGACGATATCATTCACAACGAAAGCGACAGATGCAGAACAAGTCCCACTTCCAAATTTGAGTGTCAAATAGCATATTAGGCTATTTAGTTCTTTTATTATGTTTTCATGTGTCAAGGTTTAATCGTGCAATTGTTAGTTTTAGGACCTACATGTAATGATAGACACTTATTTGTAAGTTCTTATTTAATTAAGTTTTAATTCTTGTTTTAGTCGGGCCTTGAGCAGAAATAAGCCGATTAGGGCTCATGTGCCTTGCCGCCTTACCTATATAAGCCTATGCCCGAAGGTATTTTCTAGCAGAGTTAAATGATATGAATTATTTTTTTAGCAACATGGTTTCCATCAAATGGTCTCATCCGCCTTGGATAAAAGCATGCATGCTTGATCCCCCACATGCCTCATGACTCCCTGATTCCTTATTCAAGATATGTTAGTAAATGTATGGTCAATATATGTTGGATGGTAGGGTTTTATTCTTTTTTTATTCAATTAAAAAAACACATTAAACACTATTTTTAGCCCATTTCTGGAGCCTTTAATTCCCTATTCGGTTCCACCATGCACATGAGGTGGTTAGACTTGCAATGTCCCCACATGCGACCTAGGGAGATTCCTAGTGCCATAACACAAGCAGCTAACACTGGCAACTCCCATCGAGTGTCACTATCCTTTTCCTCCTTTTTTCGCCATCCACTTCAGGTGAGCATAATTTGGTTATCAGGGATTTAACCATACAATTACTTTTGTTATAGTTAATTTGTTTGGACAATTTGATTAATTCAGTCCATTTGCTTAATTTATCTCAGTTAATCGATTAAACAATTAATTGGTCGGTTAAAAGTATTTTGTATTTAGTTAAACGAATTCATTGATTAGTAACGTATTTATTATATAGAAAATTATCCATGTATGCGTACCTAAATATTTAAATGATGAAACCACTAGTATGTTTACTTCATGAAATAATATAAAATCAAATTGAAAGTTTACTTACTATGTCAATGTAAACTTTATAATATGAAAAGTGATTAGACAACTAGTATGTTTGCATTATGAATACTAATTTATAAATGAGGATTAATAATCTATAATAAATTTGTAGTATGAAATTAAATAAACAGAAATGGAGAATGATGAATCATTATAAATTTGTGGGTCAAATTTCTAGATTGATGAACTATATCTACAAAGATGATGTAAATTAAGAATTATTCAATAATACTTAGGAGTGGTGGGGTAGGAGAAATAACTGTAGTGTGTTGGAATAAGATAATAGAGAGAGGAGCCACATAGGTTATATTTCTTTTATATAGGAAATAGATTTGGCCTATTGTATCCACAACCTTTCCAAGCCATGTCTTTGACGTTTCCATGCTTCAAAAAAAAGTGAACACTTCTTAGCCATGAGTCGTGTCTAGGATTTGTAAAAAAATTGGACACTTGTGAGCTGTGTCTACCGTGTGTCCAGCTGTGTTCACGTCGTGTTCTTGTCCAACACGTGTCCAAAACGGCCACGATTGCCCCAGAGAATTGTCCGTGCTTCCTAGCCTCCGGGTGATGGTTTAATTACAAAAAGGCCATATTTTGGTTCCATTACCGTCCGCCTGTTAAAGTCTTCGAGAAGGCAGGAATTCCACTTTTATCAGCTCCTCTCGTTTTGCTGTACGGCCTGCCACCGCTATAGCGGTGGTTCCTACACTTGTCAATGTTGTCATGCACAAAAAAAACACCTAGTCACCCACTGTTGCTAGCATGGCCGTACCCGCCGCCGATGTCAAGTTCTACTGCACATCAATTCCAAGGGCCACTGTAAACCAATTCCATGTAGTTGTTTGTCATGCATATACATGCATCTTCAATTTTGCTGCTCCTGGTTTTACTGGGGGCCGCAAACACCCTATGATAAACATCCATTTTACCAGATCATTTGGTAAATGGTTGTTTGTGGATGAATTAGAACATTGGTATGGTTTGAGGGTGGGTGGTGGATGCAGGTTTTTGCTTTCTGCCATCCCTAGTCATCTGCCCGTGTAGCGTCATTCTTGGCCTCCAAGATTACACTCTGAGTGTACAAGTTGCGCACTACACTCAAGTTGTGTTTACATATCAAGGTAATTTTCTTGCAAAATGTAAACCATTAATTTTCATTGACATACTATAATTAAGCTACATACAAATTTTGAGTCCATTTGGATGAGGGTAAGTCACTCATCCGAAAGCAACAAAATCGACACACCAAACTAATTTGAAATGCATGATTTTTGTGGTCTTTAGAACATGACCTATAAATGTCCAAATAGGCTCAAATTTTATATATGAGCTATTCACAAGATGTTTAAGAAGATCAACGGATTAGATTTCTAAAAAAATATTGCATCATGAAAAATTAGTTGAGTGTATTCTGCTCTAGATACATTCGAGAGTATTCCAACCTCTCTCTTTCTCTCTGTATATATATATATATATATATATATATATATATATATATATATATATATATATATATAGAGAGAGAGAGAGAGAGAGAGAGAGAGAGAGAGAGTCAGGCTAGAATACACTTGAGTGTATCCGGAACGGAATACACTCAAGTAGTTTTTCATGATGCAATATTTTTTTTGAAAATCTAATCCGTTGATCTTAAACATCTCGTGAACAACTCATACGCAAAATTTGAGCACATTTGGCTATGTATAGCTCATGTTATGAAAACCGCAAAAATTATGCATGTCAAATTAGTTTCGCGCGTCGATTTTGTTGCCTTTGGATGAGTGACTTACACTTATCCAAATGGGCTCAAAATTTGTATGTAGCCTAGTTATAGTATGACGGTGAAAACCAACGGTTTACATTTTGCAAAAAAAAATAGTCTTGGTATGCAAACACACTTAAGTGTATTCTTGCGATCCGTACACTCAAGTGTATTCTAGCCTGACTCTCTCTCTCTCTCTCTCTATATATATATATATATATGATATCGCCATGATTTTTTATGTGAAGGTAGATGAATTGATGTTCCTTCCAGTTGAATTTTAAAAATAGATTATATGTTTTTTGTTCTTCAAATGCCGTAGGATGTTTCTGACTAGATTGCTACCCTATATGTGTGTGTTTGTGCAAGCTCTCTACAAGTTATTTCTAGAATATTGGTACGACATTCCACGAAATGATTCACTGCACATCGATTTGAATTCCCTATATTAGGTGCTGCATAGAGGAGGCACTAAGTCTCCAAATGGGTTAAGTAATATCTAGCTTAGGTGCATATGTGCTGTCAGATTGTGGTTCAGTTATTTTTTTCCTGGTTTAATTTGACTGTATCACGTGTTTAAGCTTCACATAAATAGCTAGCTATCATAACCTTGTCAACATATCGTTAATGATATCACTAAATGTGTCAGAAAATATATAATGAAATGGATGGCTTGCTTCCTAGTCATGAACTAATTACGAACAATTGAACCGTTTTTTTGATCTTGTTCCTGTTTGACTGAATAGTGGTGCACAACAAATGCAGGTTCCGAAAGGAGGTAGAGCATGAATTTGTACAGACTCCGTGTGAATTTTTCTTGATCAGAATTCTAGTAGCTTCAAGGTGTTAGGGATATGTGCTGCATGTTTCGGCTGATGCTTGACAGTCTGGAAATAGTACTACGGGTGTTAGTTGTCTAGAATGTGATGCAGCAACACGCCACTACCACTCAATTCAGACGCTTTGTTTAGGAAAACTCCAATCTCTTTTATTTTTTCGCTGTTTTGATTGGCTGTTGTAAATTAATGTGCGTAGTCATTTTTCTGTACAGAAAGTCCAATTGTATTTTGTCCTACTGCCTTTTTTTCTCTTTCTCTGCTCTTGGTTGGTTGGCTGGCTTGTACCTTAGTATAATAGAATATTGGCAAATGCGTGTCAAATGATGGTTAGGCTTTTTCCTTCTGCAACTGGGAAGCCCTGGTCTAATCTAACTTGGTGGTGGAACCCTTTTTTTGGATTTGCATGGGCCGAAGCCCACCCCCTCTCCAAACAGGTGCCAGAACCCGGATGACCCAAGAGGTTGGTAAATACAGCTGACCTGAGCGGAATCGAACCAGCGACCTTTCATGAAGGGCGCACTAGCTTGACCGCCCGGGCTACGCTGGCCGGGTGTGGAATCCTTTTCCGTTTAAGAAAGATTCTATATGGAACATTAACACTACCAAATGTTATAATGTTGCACAAATATGAACTGCATTCGAACTAACTTCGCGCTAAATGGTAGTTTGGCTAAGCATCGTCGGTTTATTTTTGGTTACAGATCGAAATGCTGAAGGTTATTAAGTAATTTGGCAAGACCCCTGTATGTTCATATATGTGTTTTTCATGGGGTGTAGAAATTGAAATGGCAAAATATGACTGTTATAAAAGGTAGACCAACATCGTGTTGTAAAATGTCAAACTGGAAACGAGAAAAATCGAATCTGTAGGTATAGCTAACGAGACCCTATTGCAACTTGAAAACAATAGCTAAGAAATTTCTATTATTATGGATTTCTACCATGGTCTATGTTACAATTCAACATTATAATCAATAGTAATTTATCGTAGAGTTTGGTAAGTCCCAATGAAGGATCCGGCTTTGAACCTCACCGAAGGCACTTTGCGAACGACAATCTATGTTGATTAGATGCGGGAGGGGGTGACCGGACCACTCCCTCTCATGCCTCGAGAGCGTCCGGGGTGGGTTCTCTCGGTCACTAAAAAAAACTTATTGTTGAGATTCACATTTACACTAAATCAGAAAACCCTCCACGTTTTTCCAATGCAAGGTTTTCCAACTAATATTAGAATCCTCACGTTCCTCACACATCCCAACAATCAGTTAAATTGTGGACTCGGTTCAACTTTTCTCTGTAACAACTAGTTTAGTCGGTGAAGGGTGTCGCTAGCTGTAATATATGTTACGGGTTCTACTGACTTGGACGCCTAGCAAGGGGATAAAAGCAACAATTACGTCTTTTGTCGAGTGTGACAAGTGTTCGATCCCTCGAAAATTATTGAAAACTTTTCTCTTCAGCATAAATTAGGTTATATCTGAGGGCTGATTAGGTTGGTGTTATTACAAACGTTAAGTGAGATTGCCAAACATTTATAGATAAGAAAAACAAACTAGATGGGTTTTCAGTGCTGTTTCCTATAAAAAATATAAAATAAAAAAAGAAGCAGTCCGTTTCGGCACCCTGAGTTTGATCTAAACTATACCTTATGCCTTAAGTAAAAACCTGCTGGTTTATGTAAGAAATCTATTATAACCCGAAATCCAATCATATAGTAGTCATTGTCCCCAATAGTTCTGTTCCCAAATGATAATTGATCTTCACCATCTTGAGCAAAAAAGTTGGGAGTCACGCTATTTTTCCTTTTTTGACAATAAAGGATAATGGCCGTCTACTTCTAACGCTAATATGCCTCAATTGTTTTTTGAATTGTTTTTGCAACCATACACAATCTGTATTGCACTCCTTTCACGTTGTAACAATTATTCTAATAACAATACATACATACATTCAATATTCATCAGTCATAGTAGTTTTATAACCTCACTCATTTGAATACTTAATAAGATATATATTATAATTTGTTTAAAAAACAACAACTGATGCTAACAATCTTGTTGGTGTCCCTTGAATTGTGCCCTATATGCAGTTTTTTAGCTTCTAATGTTGCCCCCTTCTCACCACTACAGTTTAATGCTCCTGTTGGGTTAGACTTAGCTTCTAATGTTGCCTCCTTCTCACCACTACAGTTTAATGCTCCTGTTGGGTTAGACAAAGTCAGTAAGGAGCCTAGGGAAGAAGGCAGCTACTCGGCTTTGTGTATAGCGATAGAACACCTTGTTCACAAAAGAAATTGATTTTCGCTGTCTTTCAATATGTGTAATTTATATAACCAACTCAAGGTTCTTTTACTGTTGTATTATGTATATATATGTAGTTCTATCTAAATTCTATCACTCTTACGATTTTGTAGGACGTGTAGACAACTTTGAAAATCACTGATCCAAGTGATAATACCATCTAATGTACACTATTCTTTCTACTAAAAAGAATAATTATCTGCTGCCCTTCGACGTTGCCCTTCATTGATCCTTTATTTGTTGAGTATATGATCTATTTACATCTTTACACACACACACACACACACACACACACACACACACACACACACATATATATATATATATATATATATATATATATATATATATATATATATATATATATTAAGTATGTTACCTGTGACTGGAAATACAATAGCAATGAGTTGTAGATATTGTTATTCTGGATCACAATGAGATGATATGAAGAGCAGCGACGGTCACAATGTCACTTGCTCCAGGGCTGAACTATATTTATTAGCCATTAGTTATAATAAGGGGGGTTGGGTGTAATGAACACAATGTTATATGACAAAAAATGTGTTGAGTGAGGTTTGAACCCCAGTCAACAGGCTACAAGGACGTTGCAATTGCCAGTTCGACTACTTTTTTTCTTATCTATATTATCCGCAAAACTATTATATGTACAATTTTTGCTTATGATTTAAGTGTATATATATATATATATATATATATATATATATATATATATATATATATATATATATACATTACTTGCATTTAAGTTGGAGGAGGAGGAGGGGGGGGGGGGGCTAAAGCCTCGACAACCCCCCCTCCGGCACTACGCCCTGGTTTCAACACAGGAAACACAAATGTTAATCGTTTGGTTTCAAGAAGTCAGAACTTAGACTTTTGGTTCGCTCATCATTTGATTGGAGGTACTTTCAATATTTGACACATCCCCATGCAGTGAGCAGCCAAATTTTAATTGTACCGGCTACATACACACACCACAGATGGTCTGTGAAAATGGACTGTGCCAGAAAACAATGCAGTTTGTTTCCTCCCGTACTGTACGTAATTGATAGGCATTGTATAGCTCCTTTTCTAACTGAGAACTAGAACCACGTCCAACCAAACTTATCCTGTTAAAAGTCATAGGTAGTTGCAATTCTCCTGTTCTAATTGGGCCCAACCAAATTGACCCTTAAGGCTGTTTGGTAGGGTGTAGTGCGGATAACAAAGTGCAAGTTTTATGTAAATTTTATATTGTAAACTCATATAACTATATATCCAGTACATCCAACAAAACTAGTCCAGCATTTTTTTTTCCTGGTCTATAGGCTGCAGCGATACATATGGCAATCGAGATTTGCTTCCCTCCGATCCCACATCCTCTATAAAAGATGGCACCGATGCATGCACCAACTACGTCATCTCAAACAATGGCTCCATTGTTCATGGTTTGAATTGTTAAATTAGTCAAGGATCATCTGGGGGCTGAAGAGGGGGTTTCATGTCTATGATATAGTGATCCGTCCAATTACAAGGACAAGTCTAAGGAGAAGCTCTACTTCGTTCCTCCCTGCGATCCCCATCACGGGAGACTAGGGAAGTACCGGCAAGTCATACTATATTTATTACTCTGTTGTGAAGGTGGAGGATGCCGCAGCAGCCCCAGAAGGTAGAGGGATGCGTTCAGAACTTGTAGCATAGCCGCCGTCACAAGAAACACTACGGCTGCCAGTGCTGTTGGTGGTGTCGGCGGTTGTGTTGGTGGGTTCCCAGGTGTCGGCCCAATTGCTGCTTGCGAGCATGGCAGTGCATTCCCTCGGAACAAGGCACATGCCTCGGCTGTGTAGACTGTAGCTCCGGAGGAGAGAAAAAACGAAGGGATTCCAGTTAATTTGTCTTTTAATGTGAAGGGCAATCCATTCATTCTTGTCATTGCAAAGATAGAAGAGATTAATAAGCGTACATACCAGGAGCTTCAATTCCGACAGATCAATGACAATTCTGTAGCGGCGAGAGGCCCATTACAGGGACGGTCATTGCCTGAAAAGACCCTATTTGGAAGGTCTTCAGGGGCACAAGGAATGGCTGGTGAGTTAATGATTCAGAAATTTTCTTTCTTAGGGTTGTAATGTTGCAATTCCATCTTCTGTTACCTACGGACAGAGATTAATAGCATTGTCTCCACCTGTCCTCATGGCTTTAACACACCCTATCTTGAAATGAGACTTATGCAGACGAGGTGTTTGATGGAAGGCGATGCACATGGCTTGAGTCCTTTGAGGTGCAGAATCTGGAACTATGAGGTCGGAGGATTTCTGCCTTCTTATGGCTAACGTTAGTGCAGTGAGAGGGACGGAGTTCTTCTATTTGACTCTATGTCCAAAGACATCCCAGCCCAACACCAGCATCTGAATTCAGGGAACCCCTGCCTTTGCCTTGGCGCTAGAGAAGCAATGCCGGATATTGGCCTCAACAATGACATGCTCCCCAGAGACTACGATCGAAAGATCATTCACATGGACATGAGTCGAGCAACGTGCTTCTCGATGTGGGGTTTGGTGGAGCTGAGTGACATGAGTACAAGGAGGAAAGAGACGACAAATGTGTTGTAGTTGCATCTGCTCGTCGCCGACTCTGGTAAGGCCTCAGGATCTGCAAGTACGTCACTGAACTTGCATTATAGATGATGCAATCGTCCAACATAGACGACAAAGAAACGTGGATAGTCGATGTTTCTAAGACCAGAGGGAAGGTAGATCATTTGCAAAAAGTTGCAGAAATGACTTTCGATCTTGGTGTTTACCGGTAGCCACAGGTTGGGGTGACATGGGACCACCGTCAAGTCCTTTGTGGAAGCTGCAATGGATTTGCTCTCCGGCAATGAAATGTAGAGTCCCATCAAATGTAAAATTGAAACAAAGATCATTTCTGATGAGATTTATTTGATGGATTTATTATAATAATTCTTTGTACATGAAGATGATTGGGTGACGGAGGTTTTAAAAGGTGGCCTAGGAGAATCGTTTGGAATAAGAAGGCATAGAAATATAGCTACAACTTTCTCTTTATTAAATATATGTATACAATGCATTTGACCACCACTTTCATTAGTTCCAAGACATAATTATATAAAACCAAACTGTTCATCAAATACTCCCAAACGAGACTGATTGAATGTCATGTTGTGTATATGGAAGACAATTTTGGAATATGTAATTATAATAAGGCGTATACATTAGTAACTAAAATGTTAAAAGAAATTATAAAATGGAAATGAAGACAACTACAAAAGAGAATAATAGAAGTTCAGTAGAAAGTAAATGTAAAAATGGTAACTATATAATATGAAAAGTAAATATATGTCAAACAATTTAATATTTGATCATAAGAAGTAACTATTCAACACATAAAGTAACACTTAGTCATAAAAAGTAATTATCTAAAAGATAAATTTGAATGAAAGACATAATATATATTAATTGTTAATTATAAAGTAATGTACATGAAATGTAATATAAAGTTGAGGATCAAGATGTTGTTCATGTTTTAAACTAGCGATGTGTAGTCGACAATGATCTAGGATTATGAGACAATACTACTAACTTGACTTCTTCTAAACCCTCATGAAAGTTTGTCTTGAAGTGGGCATAGTCACCCTTCTTAGAGCCCACCATTATTGTCTTAATGGTTGACAAGAACTTTGTGATAGCCATTGTGGTGGAGAGAGAAAATGGTGAAGTTGTAGGCAGTGAGGGTAATAAAACTGAGGAAGATGATGGAGTGAGAGGAGTAGGAGGAGGCTTGGTTGCTCATAAACAAACTACAATACTTTGAATTCAAATAATAACCAAAACATAACATATTGTTCAAACTACCATTTTTGAGCCAATTGTAAACAAAGATATAACGTGTCTACTAAATAAAATGGAGACAAAATTAAGAATTCCTCACCTCATTATGTTCTCCTAAACAAAAACTACAATGTGTACAGATGACCGCTCCACATGAACTTAGTTGTACGAGTCAAGAATAAAAATGTATATTCATCATGGAGCTTTTCCTAGCAGTTCATTAGCTTCCCCATTGGGTTAAAGTAGTTGTTTAGCACTAAAGATAACTATTTGGTATAAAAAGTAACTATACAACATACAAAGTAACTATTCAGCGTAGAAAGTAAATGTTTAACAAAGGACATAACAACTTGTAGTTAAGAGTAACAAATAAACTATTAAAAATAATAAAGTGCACTCAGTTCATAAATATATATATATATATAGCAATAACGACAACATTGTATTAATATTATTAAAACTCCCCAATTTCATACAAAATAGAAAATATAATGATACGAACATCCACTAAAACGCTTAATGGTTCTTCATCCTTCTCTATTTCACCCCAATAACTTAATCTCCTATGTACATCTCTCTCCAATTCACTCTCTCCATGTGTCAAACATAGGGTCTCTCAATTGCTGTTTTACATTCCTTTCATAATTTATAGCTTCACGATGCACATGATTTGTTTTATAAGAATTGTGTATATGAAAGTAATTATTTTGTCAAGGAATAGTAATTATTTGACTAATAAAGTAATACTTTTTCATAAAAATGAACTATTTGATATAGAAAGTAACATTTGACTATAAAAAATAGAGATTCTATAGAAAATAATCAAAACAATCATCATCTGTAACAGAGTTTTGCACGTTTTTCAGATCTGTATTAATTTTAATAAACACATCATTTACATTCAATGGACACTTTTAAGATATTTGTAAAGTTTCTTTAATCATATACTTCAAAATCAACTCAAAGAAAGCAAAGATAGAGAATGCAACTGGCAAATAGGTCTTAATGAAACCATAAATTCCAGTAGAGAATCCCTAAAATCAATTATCATTACAGGTCGATCCATAACAGATTTCGCACCTAACTTGCGACAAATTCAGTAAACAAAAGTCATCTATATATGAATAAGAAGCTTTATACTTTGTCCTTGTCCATCTATTGTGACATGACTGCGTATCAACAAGGGCTTGGAGGGTGATGTGGAGGGAGAACAAAATAGGAAATGTTCTCATAACACCTCCTCAATGGTTTTAGGAGTCAAATATTAGCTACAATAATTCGTTCATGTTCGACCACAACCTCAATACACATGTTAGTCTAATGACTACATTTGTGAAAAATGTAAGACACTCGCTCCATGATCCCCTGCTCTCATATGGTGTCGAAATGATCACATGTAGCTGACACTTAAAGAGTCTTAGAAATACTGAATTGTCTGGCTAGGATTTTTTCCGCAAAGCACTGATTGGTAGATCAACTATCTGCATTCGTTGGCTTGTCAATCTGCACCCACTAGTGGCGACAGAACAACATTACCACATGCACATGAAATTATTCTTAACTATTAGCTATAACCAGAATGAGAAACCGTCTTACCAGACCTTAGATTTTGTGCAAATTCTGATTCAAAACAGTCGCACCCGTGTCGTGATTGTTACATACTTAAAGACGGTAATTCTTGAAAAAAGGAGATGACTACTTCCGAACAGAAATAAAAAATGGCCGGAACTGATTAAAATAAAGTTGAAATATACGTTCTTTAAACTTTTGTATAATAATCTCGGTAGAATTTGATCCAATGTTAGATTCAATGTTAGATTCAATGTTGGTACTCGCACATCTTGGGATACAACCCCATCTTTGTACAGCAGTAGAGGGATCCCTTTCTAGCATAAACTTGTTGAGAAATGTGCAATAGGCATGGATTAGATGATCCATTAAAGTGGGACGTCGACTTTCACAAGAGAAAGGGGATAGACAATCCCTTCAATGACACAAAGAGCCCATTCCTTTTTTTCTTTTTCACCAAAAATTGCAAAGACAACTAAGAGCTTCAAATGCCAGAAATCGAAAAGACGCAACTGTTGGATGGATAGATCTTCATCAACTTCCCCACCTGCTCTGTGTGTGTCCAAAGTTCAAATCTAAACATGAAATGCTCCTATACACAACTCCGTAGTCCTTCTCAATAACAGATGAAATTATTGGTGCCATTGCAACAGGGAGGGTCTTTAAGCACAAGCCCCGCCACTCTTGGTCAAAAAGCACTGAGTTTCCAGCAATTGAAACGGGGATCGGGATGCCTCATGTGCCAACACATCGACAGTTTCCGATTTCCCCTAATTATCAGTAGGCAATATGGAAGATCCGTATGAGCAAGCTTCAATAGATCCATCTGCGTTAGCGACGCCCACGCTTCCCGACACCGAGTCCTAGAGCTGTGCTTTTGAGCGCCGGCGTGCACTGCTGATCCAAGGGAGGTAAGAATTTAAAATTTTGCGGACGGAGATGTTGTTGCATCTTTTACCCACTTCAGATAGCACATCTCAGGTAATTTAAGATAGCAGACTCGTTTCTAGGTGGGCAGAGTGAACTTCTTGTCCTATCCTAAACTCTGATATTTGTTGTCAACACTTCCAGGGCACTTAGATCTCCGCGAGGACACAATCGTATCGTTGTACTCTGTTGAGATCTCCAACCGAAGGTCGGGACTACGTGGCAGAGACGAGAGCCACAATGTATTAGGTATATTTACATTAGAGTTTTTTCCAAGTACGCCTATGTTTTCTTATAATTCGTACTAACCCCCTCTTCTTTCACTAATTTCTATACCCCCCACATGTTAGACTAAAATTCCAACGAGCCCCCTCCATTAAACTTCCGTCGATCCATTTGACGGGAGGAATAGCTGAGACTTAATTTCAACCTCCTCCATTAACCAGCTGTGGGTCTAATTAATTATTTAAATATATTATTTTATTAAATAAACTAAATTATTAGTAAGTGGGAAATAGATTAGGTGGTCCACTATGACATTCAATAACAGATACCCGGGTTTCACCAAAAAAAGCACATACTAAACAACAAAATATGCTCGTCGGGCGTGGCACAACATGTGGTAGTGGCATCAAACATCTACATGCATCAACAACTAACATATAAACATTTTAAATAAACTAACTTATATATTTTTACGAATTGAATGGTTATATTCTAGATACCATCTATTAACTTAATTGGTTTATAAGTATTTTAGATGTTATACTTGGATTTTTTAATTCAAAATTGAATGTTGAGCATATTTCAGTTACAACCAAGATAAACAAAAATCAAATAATTAGCTACAATATATTTCAACATTGAATATTAAATATTATTTTTTTAGGACTATATATGACACCTAGGAGGTCATTATTCCAGTCATTTGAAAATTTTAATATGTCAATCCAAATTGTATTTTAGATGCCAATTCGTACACATGAACGGGTTAGCATCAGTCTAGAGAAGGACCAGATCAAAATAGAGGATAGAATTAGCAAACCGAAAAACATGGATCTGGTTATTTTAAGGGACATAACATATATCATTTTAAAGCAGGATCACAGCGGCACCAAAACATTGTAATCATATTTTGTGTATTGATAACAACATTTATACCATATTAATTACTAACATTAACATGTTATTATTATCAAATATTTCACCAATAATGTATAAATGTGTGAATTATTTGTATTCTTTAGTTAGTGTACAGAAATATAAATGTATTTTTTACATAAATTGACCATTTGTCGACTCCACAGTATGATCACTTTTGTACCAAATTTATAGAATGTTGAATGGACCGAGCTTGTAACTATAAACAATTACATTGGATTGATATTTGCTCACCCTTACTTATATATAGATAATATATACAATAGTTTATATGTATACTTGCCAAATTATTATTTTTAAATAAAATATGAGAATACCCGAGTCAACATTTTTGGTCTTAAATCTGACATCCAAATATAGTTTGGATCGACCTATAAAATATAAAAGATAGAATTTTCAAATGAGCGGAATGATGACCTTCTAGGTTTCATGTATAGTCCTAAAAATATATATATTTAATATTTAATGCTGTAATATATTATAGCTATTATTTGGTTTTTGTTTATCTTGGTTGTAACCAAAATATGCTCAACATTCAATTCTAAGTAGAAAATCCAAGTGTCTAAAATACTTATAAACCAACTAGATGTAAAGAGTGAGACCCGAAAGGGGATCCACTCAAAATGATATAATACAAGAGCCATGTAATAATAAAGCGGCGGAAACAAAACTATTACAAAGTTGCTTCATGATTCATTTATATAATTATTCCTCACCATGACATGTGATTTTACAAAAAAAAAACTTGAACTAAGTACAACTAAGGCCAATAACTGGAACATTTCCAAACAGAGAAAGAAGATCCGCACCAAGCGTGCACTCCAAACGTGCCTATTGTTGGCCCAGGAACATCTTGCTCGAGTGTATGATCCTGAGACGGAAAATATGATTCTGGATATCCAATTCAAGCTGAATGAGTTACTTAAACAGGAGGAATTCGACTGGTAGCAGCGCGCGCACTGCGAGTGGCTTCGCGCCGGGGACAAAAATTCGAAATTCTACCACGCTTTCGTGAAGGAGAGGAGATGGAGGAACAAGATCACTAGATTGAAAGATGAGGATGGCACCTGGTGCGACACCGAGTAGGAAATCCAAAATATGATCGTGAGGTTTTTCAGAAACCTCTACACGGAAGACAGACCAGGAGCCCGAGCCCAAAGATGTGCTGCTTACCCCGGAGCCTTCCCAATGTTAGCGGCAGAGCAAAGTGTTGCGTTGGGTAGGTTACCTGATGAGAACGAAGTGCGCAAAGTCCTTTTCTCCATGGCGAAGCTCAAAGATCCCGGGCCGGATGGCGTAGATGCCAATTTCCTACAGTGTAACGGGAACATCATCAAGTTTTCCCTAACATCCTTTGTTTGCAACATTTTCGCAGGCAACCTTTGGGACAGAAACGCTGCAAATGCGTTAATGGTCCTTATCCCCAAGAAGAACAAACCGGAGTCATGCGCACAACTCAGGCCCATTTCTCTGAACAATGCTTGCATGAAGGTGGTGATGAAGATCATTGTGGCCCGCATTCAACCGTACCTCAACGCCTGGATCAATCCAGCCCAATCAAGCTTCGTCCCAGGAAGGCGGATCAGTGATAACACCGTCCTCGTCCAGGAGATCATACATTCCATGGAGAAGAAGAGATCCAAACACCACCTGATGGCTATTCAGCCAGATCTAGCTAAGGCTTATGATAGGATGAGTTGGAACTTCATCCGGGACACACTTCGACGCACCTCCATCCCTAGCAACTTAGTGACGATCATCATGGATGCGATCTTGTCTGGTTCGACAACCATTCTGTGGCAAGGCAGCGAGACGGAAGCGTTCTACCCTTCCAGAGGAGTTCGACAAGGGGATCCTTTATCCCCGTACATCTTTGTTATGTGCCTGGATCGTTTAAGCCAAGCCATCGAGGACGCTGTGTCCAGGGGCAGGTGGAAGCCAGCTACCTTCAGTGCAGGCAGGACCAGTATCTCACACGTCTGCTTTGCGGACGACATCATGTTATTTGGAGAGTCCTCAGACGAGCATGCCCGTGTTGTTAGCCGGTGCATCAGGGAGTTCAAAAAGGCATCCAGACAGCAACTTTCCAAAGAAAAGTCTCGGGTCTTTTTTAGCAACGACACACCCCTTTAAACTAGAAATCACATATGCAGGAAGCTTGGTATGCTGGAGACGAGCGAGATTGGGAAACACCTGGGTGTTCCAATCGTCCACCACAGGAAGAAGAAGGAGTTGTACCTCTCTATGACGAACTCGATTGATGTTAAGATTGCGGGCTGGGCCAACAAGTGCCTCTCCCTCACGGGCAGGATCACGTTGGCGAAATCTGTCCTTACCCACTCGTCCTCTTACTTGATGCAAACTTCGACTATTCCTCTTACAGTTTGTGACAGAGTCGATCAGCTCATTCGAAGATTCGTGTGGTCTGGAAAGGCTGACTCGAAGGGCATTACCTTGGTGGCCTGGAACAAGGTTATTGCTCCTGTAGACCAGGGAGGCATGGGAATTCGTAGTGCCATGGAGCAGAATACAGCCTCACTGATGAAGCTTGCATGGGAGTTTATATGTTGCAGACCTACACTCTGGGTTAAGATGATGCACAACAAGTATTGTTGAGGAGACTCTATCGCTCCGAATGGTTCTTCTATTTGGAGGGCAATTAGACCGCTTATTGTCGAAGGTAGGCAGGAAGCACGTCGAATGATTGGGGATGGCCAGAACATCAACGTATGGTCTGAGGCCTGGACCAGAAGCGGACAGTCGCCGTCCCTCAAGCCTGGATTGGTGATACCCCCTAGCTTGCAGGATCTCACAGTTAGCAGCATGAGTACTGACGAGGCGAGGGCGGTTGGGACAGAAGCTTCATCGAAGCCTGGTTCAGTTAGGAATCGGCGGAGGATATCCTCCTGACCGGCCACCTACACTCGGATGGAGGACCCGACAGGTGGTACTGGCCTCACGGTACCCATGGCATCTTCTCCACGGTGAAAGCCTACTCACGCCTCATTCTAACTCGAACCCAGAGCACGGAGGGATGGTGGCAGGCCATTGCCAAGGCCAAAGTATCTCAACGCTTACGGGTGTTTGGCTTGCTCCTGGGGCACGATCGACTCCTCACCAATCATCTACGACATCAGCGGAACATGACCACCTCTGCCGCCTGCAAGAAATGTGGTTTAGAGGAAACCTCCTTGCATGTAGTTCGTGACTGTCGTGACAGCCACCAGACATGGACCTTGATTGCCCGCCACCTGCCTTCTGGGTTCTTGGCGTCCTCGACTATCTCAGAGTGGGTCGTACTGAACTTTAGGCCCATGCCTGAGGCCGAGGCTTGGCAGAGCACCTTTCTTACTACCTGCTGGATGCTGTGGAAGAACCGGAACGACTTCGTCTTTGAAGATCGCAACACTCCGGTTGACGTGATAGTAACAAGAATCCGTAGCGAGGTTCAGTCCCACTCGGAAGCTTCTGTCAAGCGCCGACAACAGGACGGTACGTAGCAACCAAGGCCGAAGCCTGAGCTATTGTGTCCCAGATCAGACGAGTACCTCAATGTCGATGTGGCGGTGGACGAAGGCAAAGGAGTCATCTGTACTAGCTGGGTCCTGCGGAACTACCAGGGCATGTGGATCGACGACGGTGCTCGGAAAATTCCAGGCAGTGACCCCTTGGAGGGGGAGATGCAGGCTATCTTGTCCGGGTTAGATGTGTTGATCAAACGGGGGAGCACCTCGACGTGCATCCTCTTCGACTCTCAACTATCTGTTAAATTCCTCCAGAGGGACACAGAGCCACCAGCTTATTTATCAAGCTTGACAGCAGTAGTAGCACGCAAACTGAGAGCCACCCATGGCTGCAGGATAATCCATTGTGCTAGGGACTTCAATCGCCTTGCTGACACCCAGGAAAAATGGTTCCTCAAGAAACCAGCTCCCAACATTAGACTTGCTGCTTGCCCACATGAGTTAGCATCTGTGTACCTTAGCGAATGTTATCCTCACACTCCCCCTTGGATCTGTCCGGGAGGAGAGGGGGGTTCGACAAATAATTTGTACCCGCCCTTGAGTTAATGCATGGTGGAGGTTGATAAAAAAAAATAACAGAGGGTAACCCAACCATTCCAAGCTATCCTTCAGTCCATGTCAGGTTGGTGATCTTTTGAGCTCTTGTCTTCCAATGTACCTAAACCTGGGTGGAAGGGAAAATCACCCAGAACATAGGAAACAACACAGAGGTCAACAAAGGCTGAGTATGTACATATAATAAACTTTGGGTATTATATTGGGGTAAAAGTGCAAAAAGAGATGTTCCCACAAGAAGGGGGCTATTTGCAATTAGGTAAGTTCAAGAGAAATGTAACAAAATAAATGAGGCATATTAAATTTCAGATTACAAGCATGATAATAAAAGTGTGTCTTGGCATAACAATCATTCACTGATTCATATTAAAATAACGAATATTTGTATGAATAACAATGTAGACTAAATATACCTAAAATAGGGCCATAACACCATAGGATCATGGCCTAAAAGTAAACAAGGGTGGAAACACACACCCCAGGCGGAATACGCACGCCGTATATAAGTATGGTTGTACATAAGTACCACTATTCTAGATATTCTAGTCAAACATGTAGTATGCATAAAATAGAGAGGCAAGACTAGTAATTCAGTCAATTTTTAATAAAAAGGTAATCATAGAAAGTGGGGTACAAATACCCATATGAACAAGGTAGTATCAAAAACCAGAATGATATAATGAGTCAACATCAGGAAATATAAATGTTCAAGAATTTAGATTTCATAAGGAATAACAGTTCAAAAGATGCCTAATTAAAATGAATGTAGGTTTTAGTCAAATAATGCCCAAAATAAAATAGAGGATGTACATACCTGAACTTCACAACTAAATCTTAACTCAATATATATACTTGATCCACGAAGCTGAGTTTTCATCCTATGAATATATTAGGTATGTTAGTCAAATCAAAGCATACATGTGTATCTACCCTATTATGCTATATTAAACCCTTATCCAAATTATTATCACTTAATGGTGTGTTATACCTTTGAATCTTATTAAGTGAATGTATCATTCATTATATATATGCATTTTAGTTCTTGTATCCATATTTAGTCATAGAAGTCAAATTTACATATATGCATTATTCCAATTAGGTTTTGTAGTATCATTCTCTTCCTAATAACATGTGTTTCTATATTCTTCCTAACATCATATTTAGCATGCTTATTAGTGTGTGTATACATATTCCATTATATAGTTCTTGAACATGTCTTGAATAGTAGTATTCGATGTATACATGTTTGATGTGGATTTTCACCCAAACTTACATTTACAAATACACATTCTTGTACATATTTTATGTGCCCTTCTACACAAAACTTGATCAACCTAGATAGGTGTATTTCCTAGACCCGCCTGTATTTCTAATTTTCATTTCACTATATAAGAACTTAAACGTGATTAGGTATATAAATGAATTGACTACATTAGTCAATGTAATAAATTTTATATGCCCGTTCATGTACATCAACCACTTCCATGTCATTATTAAGTGTATAAACCCATTGAGATTTCAAAATCCATGTATATTGTACTAAGTCATGATTGTATACATATTGGTATAGTTATAGATTACTAATAAATGTATTTTTTTAGAACCTTCCATCTAGTGATATATTAGCACGTGTATAGATATGCATTTGAATCTGATACATGTTACTATAACAAATTAATTACATAATGTCTTCTACATATTAGGCATTATATTTACTATTGATGTATTATCCAACGATATCATTATCCAATCAAGTTCTCAAGTTAAGTCATATAGGAAATGAGACCACATAAATAAAATACTTCTACTTACCTGTAGACCCACTTGACTTTCGTTCATCGATGATGGCTTGGACCTTCCCAAGGTAAGTGGCACATCCTTGGACCAGTCACAACTCAATTGTATAGGATGATGGTCGATCTAACAAATTGCAAGATGACATGGAGGACTTGTATGATGGCTGAGCAAGTTGTGGTGATGTTTAAAGGTAGCGTGTGCGGTGGTGATTGTGGTGGCTACTAACCGCAGGCGATCACTACTGGGTTGTCACCGGCCACTACAGTGCTAGGTGTCGATGCTCTCTCGGCTACAACAAGACATTCAAATGCGTGGAGGAAGGAGAAATGAAGAGGAGGCAAGGAAGGACCAGACAAAGATTGTGTCAAGAGAAGTCACTACTAGGCTGAACGAAGAGATGATCCTTGATGTACAGTGATGACAACTCTAGTGACGATGACCATCTCGACAGATGATGTCACCTTCATGTGACCACGACACCGAAAGTTCTCAGTTTGTAGGTGGCGGGCAGGCTAGATTACGTTGGTAAGGAGGGATGAGTTGGTTGTGGATGATGATCAATGGATATGACGACGTTCACCCTTGGGCGCACAGTGATGCTTTGCTACAACCTCTGTAGATTGCAACACTAAATCTGACAGCCGAAGTAGTTGGCGCAGGGTGAGGAATGAGGGAAATGGTGATGGTGGCATGTTGTCGTGGCTATTGTTAAGAGTAGAAGCACTGCTATGGTTTAGAGGGCCTAGAAGGAAAAGAGAAGAGGACGCATAGGCGGAGGGGGAGAGGAAGTAGCGACTGAGAAGAAGAGGGTGAGAAGGAGAAGAAGAGATGATCGATGGGGGTTGTGGATCCATGGCGGCACCTAGGAAGGTCTATGGATGAGGTGAGTCTGGAGGCATCAACTGATCTTGCTACTGCCACTATGGCTAGCGAGTAACCTGCATATCTTTTGGTGGTTGCTGGAGTTGGGAGAAATGGTCGGCGCACTAGTTTCCTCCAACACGTCTGCTAATCTAGGAGAGGGAAGAGAGGTGGTTTCTAGGTTTCGTGGAACTGGGGATGGAGACAAAGAATTAGAAAGGTCGGTAAGGATTAGATGGTAGCTAGGCGAGTTTCTCTGTAGCTGGATTTATGATGGGGTGTTGGGCGTAGGGTGCAAGAGGGAAGAAGTAGAGATGGGTGGCAGCTAGGGTTGTCATGGAGAGGAGAGGGACGAGTGGTAGTGAAGGAAAGAAGTAAGGAAAATGAGAAGAAGAGGAGGAGGAGCGACTTCTGGCTGCCCAAGCGCCCGTCGTCCGTGGAGGTAGGAAAGCGCAAGATGCGTGGGGAGGGGAGGAAGAAGGTAGGGCGGAAGACCGGGTCTAACAGGTTAAGTGGATCGTTAATGAAATCAATTTGATGACTAATTGCTCAAATAAACCTAGGTCTATTTTACTATTCTCTATCATTAATCGATTAGCATTGTAATTAACATCCAATTTGTCTGAAATTTGTTAAATTAGTTTAGTATAATATGTGGAATCCTAATATAACCTTGTTTTTAACTTTTGACATCGATGTGTGTATTATTCTACTACTTCTGTTCTAGTTTCTCACATATAAACCCAATTAAATACTTAAACTCTCATTTGATCTGACAACCTTGTGGGAAGAATATTTTGTTATGCATGTGGGATTGGGTATGTTACAACACTCCATCCCTTAAAAGGGAATTTGTCCCTGAAATCTACCCATTTGTAACCTAGACCACTGTAGTGCTTAATATCAATCATATTCCACTCCTTTTTTTTACTAAATTAGTTACCCACCTAAATACCCTCTTTGTACTATCAACCAATTGGGTTCACCCAAATCCTAAAAATTGACTTTGACTTGATAGAAAAATCTCATTGTATGGATTCATTTTAGTTACCTAGGTAATGTCCATGATATTCATCTTAACAAGATTCCCTCACCTAATTAGGTGATTTCTATGTTTGTTTGACATTATTACTGGAAACTATCTAAGTATTATTTGTTACAACTACTATAACTTCTCATTATTGCTTAAGTTAAGCTACAACCCTAAGCGTATAAAACTCCATCCCTTAAAAGGGTTAATCTATGACTTATCTAATCACCTAGAGGGGCAAAAGGGGTGAATCTAGGTCTTATATATCCAAATCTTCTAGGCGTACTCTCTACCCCACACTTAGTCCTCGAGTCTTAGGTCGACCATTCCAGCCAAGTGCTTCTTTAACTTAAAGGGCTTCTATACAATTCAAAAACCTTTTGGTGGTGACTTGGTTCCAAAACCATCGATAAAATATGAAAACTTTTCTTTTGTACATATAACTTAATAATGAAAATAAGTTTGACGATGAAAAACCTGCAATGAAAAATCCAAATTTGGCGCCAAAAATTGACCCGAGAACCAAGTCAACCACTTTCTAATATACTACACACTTGGTGTTACTCTACCATCAATTCATCCTAATAAAAGAGTCTAATCGCTAAAACAAATGAAAGGGCATACCAACATATCCTAACATACGACATGCGGGGGAGAAATGGCTTTTTACTACACATTGTCAACTTCCACATGACCTAGTAGAACACACCCTACTTTATTCTTCACTTTAACCTTATCATGATATGCACATCTTCAATTAGGATATCAGGGAGTTGTATGGTTGTCCAACCAGTACATGTATAACTAGGGTTTTCTATTGAATGTTGGTTTACAATCACGTATTTTTTACAAGACAAGGAAACTATATAGTTCAATTACCCATCACCTCATTTACTAGGTAATCTAATTACACAATGGAGGAAGAAGAGGTGAACTTCCTAAGAACATTCTACTAAACTTATAGCTTTCATTTCCTTAAAGAGGCCTATCAAGTTTAATGAGGATGTTATATATCTCCTTTCATAGGTGGATTGGGGCAGAGCTATGTGGATATACTCCATTCTATAGTAGGCCTACCATGGGAAATTAAATTTAGGTCATTGCCTAGTGTCAAAGACATCACCACCATTCTACAACTTATGTCAGAGTTCTATGTTTATCATCGATGCCTGTCTAGTCCTCTTAATGGACGTATTCGAGGCATGTTAGAAAAACAACATGGAAAGGATCAAGGATAGAATTTAATATATGCTTGTTCAATCAAGCTACCTTTTAGTCACGAATTATCCACCCATGATGCTGGGAAATAGAATCTAATGACCATGATATGTCAACCCCTATATAGGAAGATTTTGTACTCCATAAAAGTTGTAGGGTTAACTAGGAATCTTGAAACTGGAGTCTCAATCACACAATGAATTAGGGGATGAAAACCACCAAATCAGATAGGGATTGAAACCATGTTTCATATGCCACTACTTAGGATCAGTTATGTCAACTACATGTAAAGGGTGACCTCTGTAGCTAATTAAGGAACACTATAGGATAACTTGAAATAGTTCAGTTACCGACTGCTTTTGGCTCTGATACCATTTTGTAAAGAGTGAGACCCGAAAGGGGATCCACTCAAAATGATATAATACAAGAGCCATGTAATAATAAAGTAGTGGAAACAAAACTATTACAAAGTTGCTTCATGATTCATTTATACAATTGTTCCTCACCATAATAGGTGATTTTACAAAAAAAAACTTGAACTAAGTACAACTAAAGCCAGTAGCAGAGGGTAACCCAGCCATTCCAAGCTATCCTTAAGTCCATGTCAAGTTGGTGATCTTTTGAGCTCTTGTCTTCCAATGTACCTAAACCTGGGTGGAAGGGAACATCACCCAGAACATAGGAAACAACATAGAGGTCATCAAAGGCTGAGTATGTACACATAATAAACTTTGGACATTATATTGGGGTAAAAGTGCAAAAAGAGATGTTCCCACAAGAAGGGGGCTATTTGTAATTAGGTAAGTTCAAGAGAATTGTAACAAAAGAAATGAGGTATATTAAATTTCAGATTACAAGCATAATAATAAAAGAGTGTCTTGCCATAACAATCATTCACAGATTCATATTAAAACAACGAATATTTGCATGCATAACAATGTAGACTAAATATACCTAAAATAGGACCATAATACCATAGGATCATGGTCTAAAAGTAAACAAGGGTGGAAACGCATACCCCGGGCGGAATACACACACTCTATATAAGTATGGTTGTACATAAGTACCACTATTCTAGATATTCTAGTCAAACATGTAGAATGCATAAAATAGAGAGGCAAGACTAATAATTCAGTCAATTTTTAATAAAAATGTAATCATAGAAAGTGGGGTACAAATACCCATATGAACAAGGTAGTATCAAAAACCAGAATGATATAATGAGTCAACATCAAGAAATATAAATGTTCAAGAATTTAGATTTCATAAGGAATAACAGTTCAAAATATGCCTCATTAAAATG
This sequence comes from Alisma plantago-aquatica, assembly GCA_963693085.1. NCBI lineage: Eukaryota > Viridiplantae > Streptophyta > Magnoliopsida > Alismatales > Alismataceae > Alisma > Alisma plantago-aquatica. Next base: position 186,859,531 of record OY856410.1, on the reverse strand, counting down.
AATGTAGGTTTTAGTCAAATAATGCCCAAAATAAAATATAAGATGTACATACCTAAACTTCACAACTAAATCTTAACTCAATATATATACTTGATCCACGAAGCTGAGTTTTCAGCCTATGAATATATTAGGTATGTTAGTCAAATCAAAGCATACATTTGTATCCACCCTATTATGCTATATTAAACCCTTATCCAAATTATTATCACTTAATGGTGTGTTAGACCTTTGAATCTTATTAAGTGAATGCATCATTCATTATATATATGAATTTTAGTTTTTGTATCCATATTTAGTCATAGAAGTCAAATTTACATATATGCATTATTCCAATTAGGTTTTGTAGTATCATTCTCTTCCTAATAACATGTGTTTCTATATTCTTCCTAACATCATATTTGGCATGCTTTTTAGTGTGTGTATACATATTCCATTATATAGTTCTTGAACATGTCTTGAATAGTAGTATTCGATGTATACATGTTTGATGTGGATTTTCACCCAAACTTACATTTACAAATACACATTCTTGTACATATTTTATTTGCCCTTATACACAAAACTTGATCAACCTAGATAGGTGTATTTCCTAGACCCGCCTATATTTCTAATTTTCATTTCACTATATAAGAACTTAAAGGTGATTAGGTATATAAATGAATTGACTACATTAGTCAATGTAATAAAGTTTATATGCCAGTTCATGTACATCATTTGCTTCCATATCCTTATTAAGTGTATAAACCCATCGAGATTTCAGAATCCATGTATATTGTACTAAGTCATGACTGTATACATATTGGTATAGTTATAGATTACTAATAACTGTATTTTTTTAGAACCTTCCATCTAGTGATATATTAGCACGTGTATAGATATGCTTTTGAACCTGATACATGTTACTATAACAGATTAGTTATATAATGTCTTCTACACCTTAGACATTATATTGACTATTGATGTATTATCCAAAGATATCATTATCCAATCAAGTTCTCAAGTTAAGTCATATAGGAAACGAGACCACATAAATAAAATACTTCTACTGGCCTATAGACCCACTTGACTTGCATTCATCGATGATGGCTTGGACCTTCCCAAGGTAAGGGGCACAATCTTGGACCAGTCACAACTCAATTGTACACGATGATGGTCGATCTAACAGATTGCAAGATGACATGGAGGACTTGTATGATGGCTGAGCAAGTTGTGGTGATGTTTAAAGGTAGCGTGTGCGGTGGTGATTGTGGTGGATACTAACCGCAGGAGATCACTACTGGGTTGTCACCGGCCACTGCTGTGCTAGGTGTCGATGCTCTCTCGGCTACAATAGGACATTCAGATGCGTGGAGGAAGGAGAAATTAAGAGGAGGCAAGGAAGGACCATACAAAGATTGTGTCAAGAGCAGTCACTACTAGGATGAACGAAGAGATGATCTTTGATGTACAGTGATGACAAATCTGGTGACAGTGACCATCTCGACCGATGATGTCACCTTCATGTGACCACGACACCGAAAGTTTTCAGTTTGTAGGTGACGGGTAGGCTGGATCATGTTGATAAGGAGGGATGAGTTGGTTGTGGCTGATGATCAATGGATATGGTGGCGTTCACCCTTGGGCGCATAGTGACGCTTTGCTATAACCTCTGTAGATTGCAACACTGAATCTGACAGCCAAAGTAGTTGGTGCAGGGTGAGGAATGAGGGCAATGGTGATGGTGGCTTGTTGTCGTGGCTACTGTTAAGAGTAGAAGCACTGCTATGGTTTAGAGGGCCTAGAAGGAAATGAGAAGAGGAGGCATAGGTGGAGGGGGAGAGGTAGTAGCAACCAAGAAGAAGAGGGTGAGAAGGAGAAGAAGAGATGATTGATGGGGGTTGTGGATCCACGGCGACACCTAGGAAGGTCTATGGATGAGGCGAGTCTGGAGGCATCAGCTGATCTTACTGCCGCCACTATGGCTAGCGAGTAACCTACAAATCTTTTGGTGGTTGCTGGAGTTGGGAGAAATGGCTGACACGATGGTTTCCTACAACACGTCTGCTAATCCGGGGGAGGGAAGAGAGGTGGTTTCTAGGTTTCATGGAACTGGGGATTGAGACAAAGAATTAGAAAGGGCGGTAAGGATTAGATGGTAGCTAGGCATGTTTCTCTGTAGTTGGATTTATGATGGGGTGTTGGGTGTAGGGTGCAATAGGGAATAAGCAGAGATGGGTGGTGGCTAGGGTTGGCATGGAGAGGAGAGGGACGAGTGGCAGTGAAGGAAAAGGAGAAGAAGAGGAGCAGATTCTGGCTGCCCAAGAACCAGTCGTCTGCGGAGGTAGGAAAGTGCGAGATGCGCGGGGAGGGGAGGAAGAAGGTAGGGCGGCAGACCGAGTCTAACAGGTTAAGTGGATTGTTAATGAAATCAATTTGATGACTAATTGCTCAAATAAACCTAGGTATATTGTACTATTCTCTATCATTAATCAATTAGCATTGTAATTAACATCCAATTAGTCTGAAATTTGTTAAATTAGTTTAGTATAATATGTGGAATCCTAATATAACCTTGTTTTTAACTTTTGACATCGATGTATGTATTATTCTACTACTTATGTTCTAATTTCTCACTTACTACCTTATTATCTTTTTTTAAAATTCAATTATAGGATAATATGTCATATGGTCTTCATTTTCCTCCACTCACTCCCCTACTAGGATACTAGAGTGAAAGGAAATTTTTAAAACTTACTAAATGATGAGTGTATATATATATATATATATATATATATATATATATATATATAAACCCAATTAAATACTTAATGTCACGACAGTCGACAAAACTGTAACTGATTAAGCGGAATTAAACATTAGCAGCGGATTAACAAAAATCACTAAAAATTAAAACCATTTGCAAAGAGATCCATTTCTAGGAAACTCTTATAACAAGAAACAAATTTTTTTATTTACATTCTGGTCCACAAAGTACACACTGTTGGGTTTTGTGGAGAAAAACGTGCGCGGCGGAAGCAACAAAAATCCACACAACCCGACACAGGATCTCATCAACAATAACATATTTGGAAGGAGTGTTTGCGGGATATACCTTATCGCGGAGCAAGTCCAGTGATGTCCCACTGCATAAAGGTGTGCAACGATGCTGGCCTACACAGACAGAACTTCTCTCACGTTCGCTGTCGTAGGAAGATCCGGCGGTGCTCCTTTCGTGCGATGATGTACGCCGCTCGTAACGCGCACGGATGGTCATCGATGTCCTCTGAACGTAGGCGTCTCAGCGTCTGCGTCTCTACTTCGTCCACGCAGATGGACTGGAACTCCACGTCACACTTCCTAAGCCAGCGAGAAGGAGTCGTGTCTGTACGGCGGCGTGCTAGTGGCACATTGTGCTCCTTTCTCTCCTAAGGACGGTGACATCTAGGGTTTACGTACGTGAGCGTAAACTAAAAAGCCTCTCTCAATATCTAATATAGATATCGGCCGTCAATCCTCCTTTAAATAGGAGGCGAATGGAAGTAGGGTTTCCTAAACCCATCGGTAAATAGAAACACTGCGTTAATTAAAATGCTCGTGGATTAATTAGAATATTCTAGAATTCATTAATTAACCAAATAATCACATTAATTGATTAATTAATATCCGACTCCATGCAATTGCTTGGGATGTCTCTATGGGCATATATACCAAAAGACTTCCACTTGCACTTAGAGCCAGTCACTCCAATATTATTCTAATCCATTACATAAACATTTTAGTAATCAATGTGATTCGGAGCCATTCCAATCAAATCCACAATTATACTCCTATTCCAACACATCCTATGCGTGTGACCCGGTAGGCTCCAAATTACATTGGCAGTGATATCCATAATCATATTATGATTTCACAAGCAATGATTCGTATCTAGCAAGACTTCATTGCCACTCAAGTAATTGGAGAAGTTGGAGAACAACTTAACCTATCATTCATGACTGGTGTTACAGTGATTGTATAGTTCCTTTGTCGCTGATATCCAGATTGAACTTGAGTCATGGAATTGTTATCCTTTTCAACGTTCAATCCATGTTCCTTGAACTAGAGCAGAATGTCTGAGATATATGTAAGCTCAATATCACATATTGACTTGCATAAGCATGGCCATGCATTTCTCAGTCTCGCTTATCAAGTGGCCGGAATATCAAACTCCCGTAGGAAGGAAAAATTCCATCTACATCACTCACAGTCATCCCCATGTGTCACAGTGCACCCAAGCACCATCTTTATGGCGATCCTTATTCAGGACCACGGTAGATGATGTCAAAGTACACTGAATGACATGTGACAAGTGTAGTGACTTCAGGTCTAAGAACCACAATTACCACCATCATTATGAGATGTGACTCTAACTACCAATCATGGTATCCATGTGTCACTCTCAAGGTGGGTCTATCCAATACATTGTTCTCTAACAAGTATCTATGTATTTGGTTTGATATCTCCATATCATGGATAATGAGATTCTTCCATCAACCAATATACATTCTAATCTTATGTGTTATTGATGTCTATGGATATTTCCACAATAACAACCGATTAGGGATAAAACAAGAATACATACTCTTAGCATACATACGATCTCACTGCTCAGGTCATCAACCTGAAGACATATGTCATTGAGTATATTATTCTATATACATCTATAAGTTTTATGGTCATCTCACAATATAAAACACAAACATATAGATTGGAAACTTGCCTTTATTGATATGATCAATGTAGTATTACAAATCATTTACATAGTATCCCATTACAATCATCGAATGATTGTCTCTATGGACATACATACTAACAGATTCCCACTTGCACTTATACCCAATCACTCATGAATCTCAGTCCAAGTGATCGAACATGTCCGTCATGTTTCTGCTGTGAAAGTGCTTTTGTGAGCGGGTCAACCACATTGCTTTCTGTAGGTACTCTACAAATCTTCACATCTCCTCATTGTATGATCTCTCATATGATATGGAACCGCCATAGAATATGTTTGGAACATTGGTGCGATCTTGGTTCTTTAGCCTGTGCAATTGCTCCGTTGTTGTCGCAAAACAACTCAATTACATCACCAGCGCTTGGAACCACTCCAAGTTCAGAAATGAACTTCTTGATCCACACAGCTTCCTTTGCAGCATTAGATGCGGCAATATATTCTGCCTCTGTTGTAGAATCCACAACCATCTCTTTCTTGGAACTCTTCCAGCTCACAACTCCATTGTTCAGGCAAAACACAAATCCAGATTGCGATGTAGTCATCTTTGTCAGTTTGGAAGCTAGCATCGGTGTAACCCTTTACCACGAGCTCTTCCTTACCACCGTATACCAAGAATTGATTCTTAGTCCTTCTCAAGTACTTTAGGATGTTCTTTACGGCTTTCCAGTGACATTCACCTGGATCTGACTGATACCGACTCGTCATGCTCAAAGCATACGACACATCAGGACGAGTACATAACATTGCGTACATGATAGATCCAATTGCTGATGCATATGGAATCTTACTCATGCGTGCCCATTCATCACATGAACTAGGACACTGGGCTTTAGAGATTTTAACCCCATGGGACATGGGCAAGTTACCTCTCTTAGAACCCTCCATGGTAAACCTCTTTAGCACCTTGTTAATGTATGTGCTCTGGCTTAGGCCTAGAAGCCTTCTAGATCTATCTCTATAGATCTTGATCCCTAGTATATAGGATGCTTCGCCTAAATCCTTCATAGAGAAGGTATTCCCTAGCCAACCTTTTACTGTCTGAAGAGTAGGGATGCCATTTCCCATCAATAGTATGTCATCCACATACAATATGAGAAATATGATTGTGCTCCCACTAACCCTTTTGTAAATACAAGGTTCATCTTCATTTTGACTAAAGCCAAACTTTTTGAGTACTTCATCAAAACATAGATTCCAACTCTGAGATGCTTGCTTCAATCCATAGATTGACCTTTGTAGCTTACAGACTTTATTGGCTTCCTTTGGATCGATAAAACCCTTAGGTTGTGTCATGTACACATCCTCGAGTAAATTCCCATTAAGGAATGCTGTTTTAACATCCATATGCCAAATCTCATAGTCATGATAAGTTGCAATGGCAAGCATGATCCTGATGGATTTAACCATGGCAACTGATGAGAAGGTCTCGTCATAATCAACACCTTGAATTTGACGGAATCCTTTCGCAACCAATCTACCTTTATTGGTTTGAACATTTCCATCCATGTCAGTCTTCTTCTTGAAGACCCACTTGCACCCTATGGGTTTTACCCCTTTGGGTGGATCTACCAAGGTCCATACCTTGTTGGTGTACATGGATTCCATCTCAGATCTCATGGCTTCGAGCCATTTCTCATATTCTGGTCCCTTAGTAGCTTCTAGATAGGAAGTTGGCTCATCTGCTATGCCCAATTCATCACTGTCTTGAGTCACAAGAAATCCAAATCTCTCCGGCTCAAGTCGTGTCCTACTAGACCTATGGGGTTCCTGTGTTAAATTTGGAACTTGAAATTCCACAACAATTTGTGAGTCTTCATGTTCCTTATGTACCTCCTCAGGTTCTTTGATTTCTTGTTGGTCTTGAACTTATTCGAGCTCTACATTCCTCCCACTAATTCCTTTGGAAATAAATTCCTTTTCAAGAAATACAATAGTCCTAGCAACAAACACTTTGTTGTCAGTTGGTGTGTAGAAGTAGTATCCCCGAGTTTCCTTGGGGTATCCAACAAAATAGCATTTTTCCGATTTGGGTCCAAGCTTTTCAGGAAATTGTTTCCTAACATAAGCTTCACATCCCCAAATCTTTAACATAGACAAATTGGGATGATTCCCATTCCATATCTCATATGGTGTCTTTTGAATCGATTTGGAAGGTACACGGTCAAGTGTAAACGTTGCAGTTTCAAGAGCATATCCCCAGAACGATATTGGAAGTTTGGATGAACTCATCATTGATCGTACCATGTCTAATAATGTACGATTCCTTCTTTCTGACACACCATTATGTTGTGGTGTACCAGGTGGAGTCCATTGTGATACAATACCATGGTCTCTCAGAAGGTCCTCAAACTCTTGGCTTAAGTATTTGCCACCTCAATATGAACAGAGTGCTGTAATACTCTTACCAAGTTGCTTCTCTACTTCATTCATTAAAGTCTTGAAAATTTCAAGAGTTTCCGACTTGTGTTTCATAAGATATACATAGCCATACCTACTGAGGTCATCAGTGAAGGTAATGAATTATTGATAGCCTCCTCTAGCATTTGATCTAAAAGGTTCACATACATCAGTATGTATGAGCCCTAGCGGATCACTGGCTCTCTCACTATGTCTAGTGAAAGGCGTCTTGGTCATCTTCCCTAATAAACATGCCTCACATGTCTCTAATGATTCAAAATCAAAAGAGTCTAGATAACCATCCTTATGGAGTCTAGATATGCGCTTCTCATTTATGTGCCCAAGATGACAATGCCATAAGAATGTTTTGTTTGAGTTGTCAAGTTTTAACCTTTTAGTATTTACGTTGTATATGCTAGTCTCAAGTTCTAACAAGTAGATACCATAAGACATAGGGGCATTGCCATAAAAGATCTCATCTTTAGATATAGAAATAATTCCATTCTTAATGTGAAATTCAAATCCACTCTTGTCCATACAAGATATAAAAATAATATTTCTATTAATGGCAGGTACATAATAGCAATTCTCTAATTCTATTACAAGGCATGTAGGCAAAGATAAACTAATAACTCCAACTACGGTGGAAGCAACTCTTGCTCCATTAGCAACCCGCAGCTCGACTTGGCCCTTTCCTAAAGGCTTAGTTCTTATCAGATCCTGCATATTAGAACATATGTGAGATACACATCTGGTATCCGGTACCCATGATGAAGAAGTATTTAAGTTTATCTCAATAACGTATATACCTGAAGTGGAGATCTCTATCCCCTGCTTCTTCTTCCTTAGTTCCTCCAGGTAGAGAGGATAGTTTCTTTTCCAATGTCCAGGCTGGTGACAATGGTGACAACTGCCTTCTTTAGAGATCCCACCTTTAGCTTTGAGCGCGGATGACTTTGGCTTCTGCCCGGCTTTAGAACTTTTCTTATCCTTGCCTTTGCCTTTTAACTTTTCCTTTATCTTGCTGATCATCATCACAAACTTGGGCTTGTCTTTCTTCATCTGTGCTTCAGCTGTCCTCAACATGCCCAACAATTCTGACAATGGCTTGTCAAAATTGTTTATGTTGTAGTTCATGACAAAATGACTATATGATTTAGGAAACAATTGTAGAATCACACCAGTGGCAAACTCTTGACCTAGGGGAAATCCCAGCTTGGATAGGCTTTCCACATACCCAATCAAAGTGAGTATATGGGTGCCAACTGAGTCTCCCTCTTTCATCTTGCTTTTGAACAAAGCCTTTGAGACATCATATCTCTCCTGTCTTGCTTGATGTTGATACATGTTCTTGAGATGTGTTACCATATCCATGAAATTCATGTTCTCATGCTTCTCTTGCAACTCATAGTTCATTGAGCACAACATCATGCACTTGACATCCACTACATCATCAAGGTGCTTCTTCTAAGCATCCTTTTCAGCCTTGGGTGCATTTACGGCAGGTTCCGCTGGCTCTGGTGTTTCAAGGACATAGAGCTTACGCTCATGTGTGATAACAATTCTCAGCGTCCTAAACCAGTTTTGAAAGTTGGTTCCAGTAGTTTGTCCTTCTCAAGGACCGATCGCAACGAGAAAGTGTGAGTGTTGTTTGCCATTTGATTGCTACAAAAGAAAAAATTTGCATTTAGTCCAAAATATTTTGACTTGTAAAGATTTGATAAACGAGATTAATTAGGCCTTTAATTAATTACGCTCCCACTATTTTATTCAAATTGATAGCCCTCAATATCAACTCATAAGATTGTAACACACAACCTTCTAGTGAGCCAAGACCCAAAATAATTGGATCAATGCCCAGCCAAACCCGACGTCGAAGACCAAATATTAATGTAGGCAACTTTTGCCAATTGCATCATATGCAACTCTTGGATAGATGATGATACATAGCTCCTTGCCATGATGCATCTGTGTGCCTCTAGGTACTTGATCCTATCAAGGTTCCCTAGTTAAGTCCAACCCATAAGCCAACACGATGAGTGTGCACCCTACGGAGGCAGACCCACACACCCACCATCACACTTCCACGAGATAGACAGTGTACCATGTGGAGGCGTGCCCACACATAGTCGATCAAGCTTTTCATGTGTGTTGCTTTATGGAAGGCAACTAAAACTTAATATTATTAATTGAGGGGTTTTATTAATACATATACATATCCAAACACCACATACTTATAGTACGTATCATATACTACTATATCCACAACCACAAACGATAGATATGCAATCATAAACACAAATACATCGGTTATGGCCATACTATTGTAATCCTTTTGAGCAACAAAGGATTACGGTACACCTATGGTCTTATGCATCTCATGAAACACCTGTGAATCAACCTGTAAGCCTGTAATTATCGACATTACAATGAACAACTTCATGGATGCTTCGTGAGGTTGGAACTTCAAGTTGCTTCTTGGAATTGGATCTTCTTTTTGCTTCTCCATGGACGCTCCTTGGAGTTAGATCTTCAGGTTGCTTCTTGGAATTAGATCTTCATGGTGCTTCTCCATGGACACTCCTTGGAGTTGGATCTTCAAGTGGCCTCCTTACATCAAGTTTACAAAGAGTAAAACTAATCCTATCTCTATTACATCATATGAGTACAAATATAAAAGAAAAGAATTAATTACACTTTGAAATAAGAGATGAGGCTCGACATGCAAGATGAATACTTTATACAAAGGATCCATATGCAACCATTATACATCCATAGCATTCACAAACAAACATATCCACAAGATCAACATCCACATTCATTCACAACATTCAAAAAAGGGGATACTAGGCCATAACCGTGCATGCATTCACCACATAAAACAAAAATTTAATGGCGATGTGTATGTTATCATAGGTATATCTACATATACGTATATACATATTAAAATTGCAGTACTTTTAATGTGGGACATTCCCCATTAAATAAATTTTTGACTCCCACGCAGACTATGCGGGGTACACAGGGGCAACGCCCCTGTGCGTAAGGTCTACGGAATTTTACTTCCGTGCACATAGGAAAATCAATATTTTCCATAGTCGACCCCGTCCAAAACGTCAAAAATAGAAGTCTGCGGCGTATGTGGAATTAGGTTTAGATTTGCACATTAGTAGTTTTAATTTGCATCATACGCAACATAAAAACAATATACATCGATTCGATCATATCGAAACGAATCTAAATATGTCGTAGATCGACGCTGCTCTGATACCACTGTTGGGTTTTGTGGAAAAAAATGTGCGCGGCGGAAGCAAAAAAAATCCACACAACCCGACACAAGATCTCGTCAACAACAACGTATTTAGAAGGAGTGTTTGCGGGATATACCTTATTGCGGAGCAAGTCCAACGATGTCCCGTTGTAAAAAGGTGTGCAACGACGCTGACCTACACGGACGAAACTTCTCTCCCATTCACTGTCATAGGAAGATCCTGTGGCGCTCCTTTTGTGCGATGATGTACGCCACTCGTAACACGCACAGATAGTCGTCGATGTCCTCCGAACGTAGGCGTCTCATCATCTACGTCTCTACTTCGTCCACGCAGATGGACTGGAACTCTACGTCACGCTTCCTAAGCCGGTGGGAAGGAGTTGTGTCTGTGCGGCGGTGTGCTAGCGGCACGTTGCTCTCCTTTCTCTCCTAAGGATGGTGACGGCTAGGGTTTACGTACATGAGAAAAAAAGCCTCTCCCAATATCTAATATAGATATCGGCCGTCAATCCTCCTTTAAATAGGAGACGAAGGGAAGTAGGGTTTCCTAAACCCATCAGTAAATAGAAACACTATGTTAATTAAAACGCTCGTGGATTAATTAGAATATTCTTGAATTCATTAATTAACCAAATAATTGCATTAATTGATTAATTAATATCCGACTCCATGCAATCACTTGGGATGGCTCTATGGGAATATATACCAACACATACCATGTACCTTGTTTTCTCGAGGATTACGTACAACCGTTGCTCTGTTAAATCTACACATAAGCAACATAAAACCTTGAGGCATTCAATGCCAAAATCTCAGATCGATCATAAAAGTACTAACTACTGACTCTAAGGACCTGAGAGTACAGAGATGACACATAGGACTCATATCTTACAAGACACGACAATCAGTATCTCCGCCTGAGATGTCACTATTGTCCCTGTTGCTGCTGTCCTTCCCCTGTTGTATAGTTTCTACCTCCTCATCCTCGTCCACCTAAAAAGGTTGGATCCCACGGGGGTGAGACAATTGAAATTCTCCCAGCGAGAGATATAACTCTCCACCAGAAACATTATTATTACAGATAAATAGTGATAAACTGAGTAGAGGATTCTTTATTGAATAGTAGGATTTAATCATCATTAAGCACAATAGAGCAATATCATCTTTTAAAGCATTATAGCTATAAATGATAAAGCAGTAAACCATCTATCCATTTTAATAAGGAATATGAATAACATGTACAACATCTATCCATTTAGGATACAGTAAGTAATGTAACATCAACCAATGATTTCCGTATTTCATCCTTAAGCAAATACACTACACGGATGATTGCATTTTACAATCATACTTATGCCCTGCGGAGATAAAGTATACTGTTCATGCTCCAACCGACCATGATTACGTAAGCATCAGTACCACATAAGGTCAATGGAAGAGCCAGACTCCATCACCTCATCTGTCTCGATCAGTGCGAGACCACATGCATGACATCTCATGTCTCTTGCTAAAATAGCTTTCCAGGGTATACTGGCAACTTTGCTATAGAGTTATAGCCTGTAGCATCTACTCTCTTCAGGATATGGCCCGTAGCCAATTCCTGGTATTATGGATTCATGGCCTATAGACATACTCTTATTGGGATATGGTCCATAACCATTCATGTGCATAGGATATGGCCCACAATCATTCCTATGAGGCGTAAGGATATATTCACCCATTACCCCCACATATTAAAAAATATGCATTCCAGAAGTTCCCATAGGAAAACCTATTTCACCATCACCAACTACTGACGATGATGGATCTATGGCCAAGGCTCTACATGATAAGATTCCATTTGATTATTTAAGTACATTACCATATTCTTTTAGCGTCAGTCAAGTTTTCAAACAAGAATTATTATGACAAATGCTACAAAGAAACATATAATACTTCTATCAAGTACTCTTCAAGACTTTATAAAACATTGGGATTTCAATCCCTTATCTCATTACTGGGAATTCACATCCCTCAACAATATCATCATCATGTTTACTGGATCTGGGTATTCAAACCCTTAGTTCATCACTGGACATAGTTACCACTATCAAGTAACTAATACCTCCAGGTCATCTGACCAAGGTATTCATGATACTTGTTACACAAGCATCTCACATAGCTCACCAGGCATATTCAACTTCTTGTCACCTCTCACTAGACAACAAATAAAATAATGGCTCACAAGGCCCATTAACATCATAGCTCATACCTGGTTATGCTCATCATCTCATGATACCTGCATGGTTAGTATGCTTGATAACAACCATATCAATTACATATCAACATTATGTAATACAAAATAACACCACTATTCCCTCATTAGGGTTAGGGTCTCCCATCTTTATTAATTAGAGTTTCTCATACCATCACCCTATATTAGGGTTTCACATAACATCACCCTATATTAGGGTTTCACATAACATCACCCTATATTAGGGTTTCACATAACATCACCCTATATTATGGTTTCACATAGCATCACCCTATATTAGGGTTTCACATAACATCACCCTGTATTAGGGTTAGAGTTTCCTATTTCATTTCCATTAGGGTTTCTCAACCCATTACCCAAAATTAGGGTTAGGGTTTCTCATCATTCTCGATTAGGGTTTCATGATCACATTATCCAAGATCAAACACTAATTCAAAACTCCATGCATCTTGGAGAATGCATTGATATTACAATTAATATCCAAAACCTAAATCATTGTTCCACATGTCTAGAATTACATAATACCTTCATAAGTATTCAATTAAACTTATGTATTGTAATTTTCCTTATTGATTAGAGTTTCCATTCTCCATTGACTAGGGTTTTATGATTACCTCATTAATCCAAACCCCAAGTCTGTGCTTCCACATATCTTGGAGCACATAACACCATTCAAGTATTAAAATCATACTTATCATTGTTCCATGTACTAGGAACACACAACACCAACATACCTTATTCAGTTGACTTAACCTTTCACTAAGTACATGCACCTATGCTTATCATAGTGCATTGAATTTATCACATTCATAGGCATCAAGGGATAATCACTCTAATTATACTAATCACCTAAGTACTTTTGAGGTACTTCCATTGGAATCAACCTTGATATACTCTTCAACCACTTATGGGGTTATTAGTACTCACATGGTTCAAATCAATTGGACCTTCAAATGGTTTGGTCCTAAACCTTTAAATGGTTTGAGACCATTTAGACCTTCAAACGGCCTGGTCCTAAACCTTCAAATGGTTTGAGACCATTTAGACCTTCAAACGGTCTGGTCCTAAACCTTCAAATGGTTTGAGATCGTTTAGACCTTCAAACGGTCTTGGTCTAATCCTTCAAACGGTTTGAGACCGTTTAGTCCTTCAAACGGTCTTGAGGTCACTTGACCCCTTTGATCTTCAATCGGTTTTGAAACTATTTGATCTAATCAACTTTGAAATCGTTTAACCCTAAACGGTTTGAGACTGTTTGGTCCATTCAGAGTTGAAACTGTTTGAACCTAAATTAGGGTTTTGACATCCATTGATCTAGGGTTTTGAAACCAATTGAGCTAGGGTTCTAAAATCAATTGAGTTTGATTGTTTGAAGTTATTAGATCATGAGACCAACTTATCCTTGAATCCATTGAAACCATTTAGTCTCTAATGGTTTGAAATCGTTTGACCTCTAACGGTTTGAAATCGTTTGACCTCTAATGGTTTGAAATCGTTTGACCTCTAACGGTTTTGAAACCGTTTGATCACCAAACGGTTTGAAACTGTTTAGTCTCTAACGGTTTGAAATCGTTTGACCAATAAAATGAAACCGTTTGTTCTTGATATTCTTGAGGTGTGTGCTAAGATGATTTCATCATCATCAAGCTTCAAACCTCCAAATTCTACTATCATATATATGATGAATTCATCAATTATTCAAGATGAAATAAAAGATCAACATATGATGAGAAATTGAAATCAATAATAACATTGATGGGTTCAAGTTATATAACCCACCTTTAAAGTAGCTTCAAAGCTTCAAGATTCTCGTCTCTAATGGTGAAAGAAGCACCTTCAACTATCCAAGGTTCATTTCCAACTCTTTGGATGCAAAAGATAGCCAAGGTTGAGTATTGGATGGAAGAGAGAAGAAAATGAGTGTTGAAATCCGATTTCAACCATTAATTCAAGGTTGAAGATGATCATGGAGCTTACCTTCAGCTTGGGGAACGTTTTCCTCCTACTCCTAAGATCCTTGGTCATCGGACAAAGCAAGGAAAGAAAGTGGTTTGCAAAAATAGCCTTTCAAGTAAGGAGAAAATCGAGTACATATAATTGATTTTCTAGGATAGAGAAAGTAGGAGGAAAATTCATCCACTTTCTTGCCACATGCCCCTCCCTTCCTTGCCTTCGAATCCATCTTACTTGACCTCAATATCCCCTCAATTATCCTTGAATTAAAAGCAACCACTTAAGCACCTTAATCATTATAATACTATTATCCAATTTTAGTGGACATTACTTTTTAATTAACAAATGTGAGTGGATTTCTTCACCTACTTAAGATATTTCGGTACTACTCAAAGCATTTGGACGTCCTCCCACTATAGAATTTCAGATATAACCTTTTAGTTTATGGGCACTTCAATTAATATATTTATTTTTGCTAGAAAATAAATTAGGGTTTCATTTATGCTTATTTCTTGATTATTTTATTATCAAGATTATCTCTCCTCAAATGTGGTTCCAACAAGACGCCCCTTTCTTTTTATTTTCTATAAATGCTACCAAGAAACAGTAGGGACACTTTTGAAGTGGTATTTTACATATTCAACCCTAGGTTTTGGGTAAGTTGCAAATTACACCAAAACTAGCATTCAATATACAAGCATTACTCAAACAAGCTCCTTCTTGGAACTTAGGCTTCCGCAAGCCATAACTCAACATCATTCTTATTCTTATGATTCTATAAAACTTAAGTAACATTTATCATGTAATATTTGCAAGGTAACCCCTTAAATTGGGTAAATTGCACTTTAGTCCAAAACAAGCAAATATTGTTTCAACATTATTCAAACAAGTTCAAACTTGGAATTTGGGCTTTCCACCAGCCACCACCTTGCATCATTCTATATATAATGATGCTAAAACACATGAGGCATGTTCAACATATGGCATATTGCAATATAACTCCTCAACTTGGGTAAATTGAGCTTTGGTCCAAAACAAAGGAACATTGCTCAAACAACATTCAATCAGGACCAAACTTGGAACATAAGTGTATCACATGATACAAAAACACCTTAGAGGATTATATTAAAGTTATAAGCAACTTACTTAGCCAAAACAAATAGGGTTACCTCATAACCCAGGTCAGGGTCATTACAAGTTATAAACACCTAACAAGGATTTTGTCCCCAAAATCCCAGGTAAAAGGGAGACAAATATTATTCATTCATCATACCATAAAGTCTCCACATACCATCTTAATGTCATGGAGACACCATAGAACTTTGATCAACACAAAGTTCTTCCATACAGGGTTATCATAGAATCTGTCATACAAGACACATACTCCACTATCTTTTTCATTATTGACTGTAGAGTCAACTCTGTGTCAAATAACACTTTTCTTAGTCAGAGAAACATCATACATACCTTATTTAACTCAGGTGTCAAACCTCATTGATTTGTCACCTTTCCCAACTTTCAATTTTATGTGACAAGATTCTTGATTCTAGGGAGTCTCCCATACTCCTTATTCAGTTTAGCATTTCACTTTCAAGGAAAGACCAGAGTTATGTTCTATCACCCACTTGGGACTACAAGTCTCATACATCTGCTGTGCCATCTAGTCTGCTGACACAACACTAAACTTTCTTACTACTTGTACCAACTATCTCATTAGTTGTACATTCTCTTGTCATAAGGGGAGGTTACTTATCAATTAAGAATTTATCTTAGGGATATCTCTAGATGTTATGTATACATTACCTCAATAGATCTAGATAAGGGTGTTCTAAAGAATTATTTTTAGCTTGATAAGATTTTCCCACAATGATTTTACAATTGTTCCTTCAATTAGTACATTCTTATCGATGTTATGTTTATGCAGAGCATAAACCCCTAACATGTGATGTCCATACTATTTTATGTAATTAGACTGATTTCACAGTTGGCCATTCCAGGTAACCAACATTAATCATCTTAATTAGGAGTTACATTTTTACTTTGCCATATCACCTGATACTTCTTAGATACTAGAATTTCTTACCTTGGTATCCATCACATGTATCGAAAACACATCACATCCTCATCATTTCCATCTCTCTGTTGTTTTTACCAAAGCCACACATATAAAAGGATATTTCTTTCATCTTTGGGACATTATTTATTACACATATCTTTGTTTTGGAACCAAAGTCCAAGATGAACTGATACTTTTCTAAGTATCCATCAATTGAACATTTTTAACTCATGCACATCAAGTGTCATAAGACCCACTTGATTGCCATGTCCCTGAAGGAAAGAACACAAAGAAACATATTCTTCTTATCACCCTATCATCACCCAGGGTTGTTTATCAAAGAGAAGGGATTATCATCTCCTCTAATTATAACATGAACTTTCAAATGTTCATGAGTAATTTACTCTTGTTTCATCATAGTTTCCTTGCCATTAGCATAGGAATTATAAGGTTGATTACATGTCATTATTCCTTTCTTTGTTATTGTCTCACATGTTCATGAACATTTTATGATTGTATCACATTTCCCATTTTCCTCATTATGGGAAAAGATCTTTACTATTCATACAGGATTTATCAGACAGGGATCATCTCCCTTGTTCTCATTCTCTTATCATGAGGATTATACTTTTCATTTCCTCATACATACAGATTGATCTAAGATCATCTCAGATTCCATTTAATGCACTTAGTATGTGATGCAAATGTCCATACCATTTTTCTAGTTTCATTATACTCACTAGATTGTCTCAGAATGACTACTTGATCAGAGTAATCAGAAAGATAACAATCTAAGAGTTCCATACTTGCCCTATCTCCAATAATTATATACCTGGCCAGGGTATACAAGTACTAAGATTAGGTAGTATGCACTTTATTTACTATCATGTTCCTTAACTTTCGTATCATTATAAACACAAGATTTAACATTCCTAGATTTTCTCCAGGCATCACTTCTATATCTCATCCTCTTTCACACAGATAAGAGAAATTATAGAGCATTTAAAAGAATACTAAACAGAATATAAATTCTAGTTCTCATCGTTTCTTCCCTATGTCCCCATAGTACAATCAATAGGGAAGTCCATAACAACAATCCTTTTTAGGATTACCAGATAGCATCAAGATAAGGCATATTGAAATGAAAAAGCTCTATCCAACTGTTACCCCTCGCGGTCATCCACTGCTTTAGGTTGACTCAACCCATAGAGTCTAGCTATTTCATGTTGTTGCTCTTTCCTTTTTACACTATTGGGTTGTGACTTTTGTAAGCCTTGTCGAGTCTGCCTCAGTTGTTGAGTCATTTCCTCCCTTCTTTTCAGAGAAAAGAGTTTAGTATGCTCAACATGAACACATCTATAACATGTCTTATCCTTGTACCATGGTCTTATCGGTCTTATCACGGTGTAGAGACTAAGCCATGGGTTCTTACAGGTGGAAAGTTAGGATCTTTGCCTTTACTTAGTGGCTACTGCCCTGGTACACTAGGCATTTATTGCACTGGTGGCACCAAAAACTTTGGCTTTTTAGAAAAACTAGGCAAATGTCTCTAAAATTATAGAGACCTTACCTTAATTCTCAGCTTATTGCCCCTTCTCGGGCACTACTATCACAGATATATTATCTGTCTAAATTTATGGCAGAGTCTACCTTCTCGCCGTATGTTAATCTTTCCCACATTTTCCACTATTCCAACATGACTATGTCATTTAGGAACCCTTTTAAAGCACAAAGTTTCTACATTAAGGACTGGTAACCTAGGTTGTAATGCTAGTATCCAGTCTACTATATGTATCATTGTTGTCCTAACTTGCCCAACAAGAGCATAATCATGGAATTTTCTATCCTGATCGGGTCATGATGGGAATTCTCAGGCACTCATTCTTCTCTTAACTGATCCATTGCACCCTTTCTTGGTGCAACAACATTGCTCTCATCAATGTATTCCTCATGTTCCCTAGTCATTTATAATCTTTACCCTTTCTTCTACATAAGAAGAAGTCACTATAGGGTATACTAGAGGACACTAACACAGACTCAACACCTTAGTCCTATGTCTCTGTAGACTCAGCGAACCTCAAGCTCTGATACCAAAACTTGTCACGATAGTCAACAAAACCGTTACTGATTAAGCGGAATTAAACATTAGCAACGGATTAACAAAAATCACTAAAAATTAAAACCATTTGCAAAGAGATCCATTTCCAGAAAACTCTTATAACAAGAACCAAAATTTTATATTTACATTCTGGTCCACAAAGTACATACCATGTACCTTCTTTTCTCGAGGATTACATACAACAGTTGCTCTGTTAAATCTACACATAAGCAACATAAAACCTTGAGGCATTCAATGCCAAAATCTCAGATCGATCATAAAAGTACTAACTACTGACTCCAAGGACCTAAGAGTACAGAGACGACACATTTGACTCATATCTTACAAGACACGATAGTCAGTATCTCCGCCTGAGATGTTACTATTGTCCCTGCTACTACTGTCCTTCCCCTTTTGTATAGTTTCTACCTCCTCATCCTCGTCCACCTAAAAAGGTTGGATCCCACGGGGGTGAGACAATTGAAATTGTCCCAGTGAGAGATATAACTCTACACCAGAAACATTATTATTGCAGATAAATAGTGATAAACTGAGCAGAGGATTCTTTATTGAATAGTAAGATTTAATCATCATTAAGCAGAATAGAGGAATATCATCTTTTAAAACATTACAGCTATAAATGATAAAGCGGTAAATCATCTATCCATTTTAATAAGGAATATGAAGAACATGTATAACATCTATCCATTTAGGATACAGTAAGCAATGTAACATCAACCAATGATTTCCGTATTTCATCCTTAAGCAAATACACTATGCAGATGATTACATTTTACAATCATACTTATGCCCTAAGGAGATGAAGTATACCGTTCATGCTCCAACCGACCAAGATTACGTAAGGATCAATACCACATAAGGTCAATGGAAGAGCCGGACTCCATCACCTCATCTGTCTCAGTCAGTGTGAGACCACATGCAGGACATCTCGTGTCTCTTGCTAAAATATCTTTCCAGGGTATACTGGCAACTTCGCTATAGAGTTATAGCCCGTAGCATATACTCTCTTCAGGATATGGCCCGTAGCCAATGCCTGGTATTGTGGAGTCATGGCCTATAGCCATACTCTTATTGGGATATGGTCCATAACCATTCCTGTGCATAGGATATGGCCCGCAGTCATTCCTATGAGGCATAAGGATATATTCGCCCATTACCCCCACATATTCAAAAATATGCATTCCAGGAGTTCCCATAGGAAAACCTATTTCACCATCACCAACTTCTAACGATGATGGATCTATGGCCAGGGCTCTACATGATAAGATTCCACTTGATTATTTAAGTATATTACCATATTCGTTTAGCATCAGTCAAGTTTTCAAACAAGAATTATTATAACAAATGCTACAAAGAAACATGTAATACTTCTATCAAGTACTCTTCAAGACTTTATAAAACATTGGGATCTCAATCCCTTATCTCATTACTGGGAATTCACATCCCTCAACAATACCATCATCAATATCATCATCATGTTTACTGGATCTGGGTATTCAAACCCTTAGTTCATCACTAGACATAGTTACCACTATCAGGTAACTAATACCTCCAGGTCATCTGACCAAGGTATTCATGATACTTATTACACAAGCATCTCACATAGCTCACCAGGCATATTCAACTTCTTGTCACCTCTCACTAGACAACAAATAAAATAATGGCTCACAAGGCCCATTAACATCATAGCTCATACCTGGTTATGCTCATCATCTCATGATACCTGCATGGTTAGTATGCTTGATAACAACCATATCAATTACATATCAACATTATGTAATACAAAATAACACCACTATTCCCTCATTAGGGTTAGGGTCTCTCATCTTTATTAATTAGAGTTTCTCATACCATCACCCTATATTAGGGTTTCACATAACATCACCCTATATTAGGGTTTCACATAACATCACCCTATATTAGGGTTTCACATAACATCACCCTATATTAGGGTTAGAGTTTCCTATTTCATTTCAATTAGGGTTTCTCAACCCATTACCCAAAATTAGGGTTAGGGTTTCTCATCTTTATCGATTAGGGTTTCATGATCACATTATCCAAGATCAAACCCTAATTCAAAACTCCATGCATCTTGGAGAATGCATTGGTATTACAGTTAATATCCAAAACCTAAATCATTGTTCCACATGTCTAGAATTATATAATACCTTCAGAAGTATTCAATTAAACTTATGTATTGTAATTTTCCTTATTGATTAGGGTTTCCATTCTCCATTGACTAGGGTTTGATGATTACCTCATTAATCCAAACCCCAAGTCTTCGCTTCCACATATCTTGGAGCACATAGCATCATTCAAGTATTAAAATCATACTTATCATTGTTCCATGTATTAGGAACACATAACACCATCATACCTTATTCAGTTGACTTAACCTTTCACTAAGTACATGCACCTATGCTTATCATAGTGCATTGAATTTATTACCTTCATAGGCATCAAGGGATAATCACACTAATTATACTAATCACCTAAATACTTTAGAGGTACTTCCATTGGAATCAACCTTGAGATACTCTTCAACCACTTATGGGGTTATTAGTAGTCACATGGTTTAAATCAATTGGACCTTCAAACAATTTGGTCCTAAACCTTCAAACAGTTTGAGACCATTTAGACCTTCAAACTGAGATGACCCAATACCAAATCAGATCGTCACAGTAATTAATTGTGGAATTAAACATAAGCAGCGGAATTACTGAAAATCACTAGAAATTAAAACCATTTACAAAGAGATCCATACATTGGAAAACTCTTTCAAAAAGAACCAAAGTAATTCAATTACAATCTGGTTCACAAGTACATATCTTGTACCATTCCTTCTCGAGGATCACATACATCAGCTGCCCTACAAAAACTGTACATAGGCAGCATAAGAACCTCGAGGCATCAAGCCAAAATCTCAGATCGATTTACTAAACTAACTACTGACTCTGAGGACCTGAGAGTACAGAGACGACACATAGGACTCTATATATAAGACATGACAGCCAGTGTCTCCACCTGAGAATTCACTACTGTCCCTACTGCTGTTGCTGCTCTTCCCCTGCAGTAGTGTTTCTACCTCTTCCTCCACATCTACCTAAAAAGTTGGACCCCACGGGGGTGAGAAAATTTGAAATTGTTGGGTTTTGTGGAGAAAACATGCGCGGCGGAAGCGATAAATCCACGCAACCCGTAACAGGATCTCGTCGATAACAGCGTATTCGGAAATAGGTTTGCGGGATATACCTTATCGCGGAGCAAGTCCGGCGATGTCCCGCTGCACGACGGTGCAACACTGCTTGTCAAACACGGACGGATCTTCTCTCCCGTTCGCTGTCGCAGGTTGATCCGGCAATGCTCCTCTGCGGCAGTGATGTACGTTGCTCGCAGCACATACAGGTGGTCGTCGACGTCCTCCGAACGCAGGCGTCAAGGCATCTGCGTCTCTACTTCGTCCACGCGGATGGACGGAACTCCACGTCGCGCTTCTCAAGCCGGCGGGAAGGAGCGTGTCTCTGCGGCGGCGTGCTAGCACCGCGTTGCTCTCCTTTCTCTCCTAAGGACGACGACGACTAGGTTTTGTACGTGAGAATAACCTAAAAGCGTCTCTCTATATCTTATATAGATATCGGCCGTCTATCCTCCTTTAAATAGGATAAGAAGAGAAGTAGGGTTTCCTAAACCCATCGGTAAACAGAAACGTTGCGTTAATTAAAACGCTCGTGGATTAATTAGAATATTTCGGAATTCATTAATTAACCAAATAATCGCATTAATTGATTAATTAATATCCGACTCCATACAATCGCTTGGGATGGCTCTACGGGCATACATATACCAACAGACTCCCACTTGCACTTAGAGCCAGTCACTCCAATATTATTCTAATCGATTACATAAACATTTTAGTAATCAATGTGATTCAAAGCAATTTCAATCAAATTCACAATTATACTCCTATTCCAACACATCCTGTGCGTGTGACCCGGTAGGCTCCAAATTACGTTGGCAGTGATATCCATGATCATATTACGATTTCACAAGCAATGATTGGTATCTAGCAAGACTTCATTGCTACCCAAGTAATTGGAGAAGTTGGAGAACAACTTAACCTATCATACATGACTGGTGTTACAGTGATTGTACAGTTCCTTTGTCGCTGATATCCGGATTGAACTCAAGTTATGGAAATGTTATCCTTTTCAACGTTCAATCCATGTTTCTTGAACTAGAGCAGACTGTCTGAGATATATGTAAGATGAATATCACATATTGATTCACATCAGCATGGCCATGCATTTCTCAGTCTCGCTTATCAAGTGGCCGGAATATCAAACTCCCGTAGGAAGGACAAATTCCATCTACATCACTCACAGTCATCCCCATATGTCACAGTGCACCCAAGCACCATCTTTATAGCAATCCTTATTCAGGACCACGGTGGATGATGTCAAAGTACACCGAACGACATGTGATAAGTGTAGTGACTTCAGGTCTAAGAACCACAATCACCACCATCATTATGAGATGTGAGTCTAACTACCAATCATGGTATCCATGTGTCACTCTCAAGGTGGGTCTATCCGATACACTGTTCTCTAACAAGTATATATGTATTTGGTTTGATATCTCCATATCATGGATAATGAGATTCTTCCATCAACCAACATACATTCTAATCTTATGTGTTATTGATGTCTATGGATATTTCCACAATAACAACCGATTAGGGACAAAATAAGAATACATACTCTTAGCATACATATGATCTCACTGTTCAGGTCATCAACCCGAAGACATATGTCATTGAGTATATTATTCTATAGACATCTATAAGTTTTATGGTCATCTCACAATATAAAACACAAACATATAGATTGGAAACTTGCCTTTATTGATATGATCAATATAGTATTACAAATCGTTTACATAGTATCCCATTACAATCATCGAATGATAGTCTCTATGGGCATACATACCAACAGATTCCCACTTGCACTTATACCCAATCACCCATGAATCTCAATCCAAGTGATCGAACATGCCCGTCATGTTTTTGCTGTGAAAGTGCTTTTGTGAGCGGGTCAGCCACATTGCTTTCTGTAGGTACTCTGCAAATCTTCACATCTCCTCGTTGTACGATCTCTCGTATGAGATGGAACCGCCGTAGAATATGTTTGGAACGTTGGTGCGATCTTGGTTCTTTAGCTTGTGCAATTGCTCCATTGTTGTCGCAAAACAACTCAATTGCATCACCAGCACTTGGAACCACTCCAAGTTCAGAAATGAACTTCTTGATCCACACAGCTTCCTTTGCAGCATTAGATGCGGCAATATATTCGGCCTCTGTTGTAGAATCCGCAATCGTCTCTTGCTTGGAACTCTTCCAGCTCACAGCTCCGTTGTTCAGGCAAAACACAAATCCAGATTGCGATCTGTAGTCATCTTTGTCAGTTTGGAAGCTAGCATCGGTGTAACCCTTTACTACGAGCTCTTCCTCACCACCGTATACCAAGAATTGATCCTTAGTCCTTCTCAAGTACTTTAGGATGTTCTTTACGGCTGTCCAGTGACATTCACCTGGATCTGACTGATACCGGCTCGTCATACTCAAAGTATACGACACATCAGGACGAGTACATAACATTGCGTACATGATAGATCCAATTGCTGATGTATATGGAATCTTACTCATGCGTGCTCATTCATCACATGAACTAGGACACTGGGCTTTAGAGATTGTAACCCCATGGGACATGGGCAAGTTACCTCTCTTAGAACCCTCCATGCTAAACCTCTTTAGCACCTTGTCAATGTATGTGCTCTGGCTTAGGCCTAGAAGCCTTCTAGATCTATCTCTATAGATCTTGATCCCTAGTATATAGGATGCTTCACCTAAATCCTTCATAGAGAAAGTCTTCCCTAGCCAACCTTTTACTGTCTGAAGAGTAGGGATGTCATTTCCCATCAATAGTATGTCATCCACATACAATATGAGAAATACGACTGTGCTCCCACTAACCTTTTTGTAAACACAAGGTTCATCTTCATTTTGACTAAAGCCAAACTTTTTGACTACTTCATCAAAACGTAGATTCCAGCTCCGAGATGCTTGCTTCAATCCATAGATTGACCTTTATAGCTTACAGACTTTATTGGCTTCCTTTGGATCGATAAAACCCTCAGGTTGTGTCATGTACACATCCTCGAGTAAATTCCCATTAAGGAATGCTGTTTTAACATCCATCTGCCAAATCTCATCGTCATGATAAGCTGCAATGGCAAGCATGATCCTGATGGATTTAACCATGGCAACTGGTGAGAAGGTCTCGTCATAATCAACACCTTGAATTTGACGTAATCCTTTCGCAACCAATCTACCTTTATAGGTTTGAACATTTCCATCCATGTCAGTCTTCTTCTTGAAGACCCACTTGCACCCTATGGGTCTTACCCCTTTGGGTGGATCCACCAAGGTCCATACCTTGTTGGTGTACATGGATTCCATCTCAGATCTCATGGCTTCGAGCCATTTCTCAGATTCTGGTCCCTTAGTAGCTTCTAGATAGGAAGTTGGCTCATCTGCTATGCTCAATTCGTCACTGTCTTGAGTTACGAGAAATCCAAATCTCTCAGGCTCAATTCGTGTCCTACTAGACCTACGAGGTTCCTGTGTTACATTTGGAACTTGAAATTCCACAACAACTTGTGAGTCCTCATGTTCCTTATGTACCTCCTCAGGTTCTCTGCTTTCTTGTTGGTCTCGAACTTCTTCGAACTCTACATTCCTCCCACTAATTCCTTTGGAAATAAATTCCTTTTCAAGAAATACAGCAGTCCTAGCAACAAACACTTTGTTGTCAGTTGGTGTGTAGAAGTAGTATCCCCGAGTTTCCTTGGGGTATCCAAAAAAATAGCATTTTTCCGATTTGGGTCCAAGCTTTTCAGGAAATTGTTTCCTAACATAAGCTTCACATCCCCAAATCTTTAACATAGACAAATTGGGACGATTCCCATTCCATATCTCATATGGTGTCTTTTGAACCGATTTGGAAGGTACACGGTTAAGTGTAAATGCTGCAGTTTCAAGAGCATATCCCCAGAACGATATTGGAAGTTCGGCTGAACTCATCATTGATCGTACCATGTCTAATAATGTACGATTCCTTCTTTCTGACACACCATTATGTTGTGGTGTACCAGGTGGAGTCCATTGTGATACAATACCACGGTCTCTCAGAAGGTCCTCAAACTCTTGGCTTAAGTATTCACCACCTCGATCTGAACGGAGTGCTTTAATACTCTTACCAAGTTGCTTCTCCACTTCATTCATGAAAGTCTTGAACATTTCAAGAGTTTCTGACTTGTGTTTCATAAGATATACATAGCCATACCTACTGAGGTCATCAGTGAAGGTAATGAAGTATTGATAGCCTCCTCTAGCATTTGATCTAAAAGGTCCACATACATCAGTATGTATGAGCCCTAGCAGATCACTGGCTCTCTCACTGTGTCCAGTGAAAGGAGTCTTGGTCATCTTCCCTAATAAACATGCCTCGCATGTCTCTAATGATTCAAAATCAAAAGAGTCTAGATAACCATCCTTATGGAGTCTAGATATGCGCTTCTCGTTTATGTGCCCAAGACGACAATGCCATAAGAATGTTTTGTTTGAGCTGTCAAGTTTTAGCCTTTTAGTATTTACGTTATATATGCTAGTCTCAAGTTCTAACAAGTAGATGCCATAAGACATAGGGGCATTGCCATAAAAGATCTCATCTTTAGAAATAGAAATAATTCCATTCTTAATGTGAAATTCAAATCCACTCTTGTCCATACAAGATATAGAAATAATATTTCTATTAATGGCAGGTACATAATAGCAATTCTCTAATTCTATTACAAGGCCCGTAGGCAAAGATAAACTAATAACTCCAACTGCGGTTGCAGCAACTCTTGCTCCATTAGCGACCCGCAGCTCGACTTGGCCCTTTCGTAAAGGCTTACTTCTTATCAGATCCTGCATATTAGAACATATGTGAGATCCACATCCGGTATCCAGTACCCATGATGAAGAAGTATTTAAGTTTATCTCAATAACGTATATACCTGAAGTGGAGATCTCTATCCCCTGCTTCTTCTTCCTTAGTTCCTCCAGGTAGAGAGGACAGTTTCTTTTCCAATGTCCAGGCTGGTGACAATGGTGACAACTGCCTTTTTTGGAGATCCCACCTTTAGCTTTGAGCGCGGATGACTTTGGCTTCTGCCCGGCTTTAGAACTTTTCTTAGCCTTGCCTTTGCCTTTTGACTTTACCTTTGTCTTGCTGATCATCATCACAGACTTGGGCTTGTCTTTCTTCATCTGTGCTTCGGCTGTCCTCAACATGCCCAACAATTCTGACAACGGCTTGTCAAAATTGTTCATGTTGTAGTTCATGACAAAATGATTATATGATTCAGGCAACGATTGTAGAATCACATCAGTGGCCAACTCTTGACCTAGGGGAAATCCCAGCTTGGATAGGCTTTCCACGTACCCAATCAAGGTGAGTAAATGGGTGCCAACTGAGTCTCCCTCTTTCATCTTGCTTTTGAACAACGCCTTTGAGACATCATATCTCTCCTGTCTTGCTTGATGTTGATACATGTTCTTGAGATGTGTTACCATCTCCATGACATTCATGTTCTCATGTTGCTCTTGCAACTCATAGTTCATTGAGCACAACATTAGGCACTTGACATCCACGACATCATCAAGGTGCTTCTTGTAAGCATCCTTTTCAGCCTTGGGCGCATTTACGGCGGACTCCTCTGGCTCTGGTGTTTCAAGGACATAGAGCTTACGCTCATGTGTGAGAACAATTCTCAATGTCCTAAACCAGTTTTGAAAGTTGGTTCCGGTAAGTTTGTCCTTCTCAAGGACCGATCGCAACGAGAACGTGTGAGTGTTGTTTGCCATTTGATTGCTACAAAAGAAAAAATTTGCATTTAGTCCAAAACATTTTGACTTGTAAAGATTTGATAAACGAGATTAATTAGGCCTTTAATTAATTACGCTCCCACTATTTTATTCAAATTGATAGCCCTCACTATCAACTAGGAAGATTGCAACGCACAACCTTCTAGTGATCCAAGACCCAAAATAATTGGATCAATGCCCAGCCAACGCCGGCGTCAAAGACCAAATACTAAGGTAGGCAACTTTTGCCAATTGCATCATATGCAACTCTTGGATAGATGATCATACACAACTCCTTGTCATGATGCATCTGTGTGCCTCTAGGTACTTGATCCTATCAAGGTTCCCTAGTTAAGTCCAACCCATAAGCCAACACGATGAGTGTGCACCCTGCGGAGGCAGACCCACACACCCACCATCACACTTCCACGAGATAGATAGTGTACCACGCGGAGGCGTGCCCACACATAGTCGATCAAGCTTTTCATGTGTGTTGCTTTATGGAAGGCAACTAAAACTTAATATTATTAATTGAGGGATTTTATTAATACATATATATATATATCCAAACACCACATACTTATAGTACGTATCATATACTACTATATCCACAACCACAAACGATAGACATGCAATCACAAATACATCGGTTATGGCCATACTATTGTAATCCTTTGGAGCAACAAAGGATTACGGTCCACCTATGGTCTTATGCATCTCATGCAACACCTGTGAAAACAACCTGTAAGCCTATAATGATCAACATTACAATGAACAACTTCATGGATGCTTCGTGAGGTTGGAATGTCAAGTTGCTTCTTGGAATGGGATCTTCTTGTTGCTTCTCCATGGACGCTCCTTGGAGTGGGATCTTCAGGTTGCTTCTGGGAATTAGATCTTCATGGTGATTCTCCATGGACACTCCTTGGAGTTGGATCTTCAAGTGGCCTCCTTACATCAAGATTACAAAGACTAAAACTAATCCTATCTTTATTACATCATATGATTACAAAATTAAAGAGAAAGAATTAATTACACTTTGAAATAAGAGATGAGGCTCGACATGCAAGCCGAATACATTATACAAAGGATCCATATGCAACGATTATACATCCATAACATTCACAAACAACCATATCCACAAGATCAACATCCACATCCATTCACAACATTCACAAAAGGGGATACTAGGCCATAACCGTGCATGCACTCACCACATAAAACAGATTTTAAAGGTGACGTGTATGCTATCATAGGTATATCTGTATATACATATTAAAATTGCAGTACTTTTAATGCGGGACATTCCCCATTAAATGAATTTTGACTCCCACGCAGACAATGCGGGGTACACAGGGGCAGCGGAATTTTACTTCCGTGCACTTAGAAAAATCACTATTTTCCACAGTCGACCCCGTCCAAAACGTCAAAAACAATAGCCTGCGGCGTATGTGGAATTAGGTTTAGATTTGCACATTAACAGGTTTAATTCGCATCGTATGCAACATAAAATAGTATACAGCGATTCAATCATATCGAAACGAATCCAAATACGCCGTAGATCGACGCTGCTCTGATACCACTGTTGGGTTTTGTGGAGAAAACATGCGCGGCGGAAGCGATAAATCCACGCAACCCGTAACAGGATCTCGTCGATAACAGCGTATTCGGAAATAGGTTTGCGGGATATACCTTATCGTGGAGCAAGTCCGGCGATGTCCCGCTGCACGACGGTGCAACACTGCTTATCAAACACGGACGGATCTTCTCTCCCGTTTGCTGTCGCAGGTTGATCCGGCAATGCTCCTCTGCGGCAGTGATGTACGTTGCTCGCAGCACATACAGGTGGTCGTCGACGTCCTCCGAACGCAGGCGTCAAGGCGTCTGCGTCTCTACTTTGTCCACGCGGATGGACGGAACTCCACGTCGCGCTTCTCAAGCCGGCGGGAAGGAGCGTGTCTCTGCGGTGGCGTGCTAGCACCGCGTTGCTCTCCTTTCTCTCCTAAGGACGACGACGGCTAGGTTTTGTACGTGAGAATAACCTAAAAGCGTCTCTCTATATCTTATATAGATATCGGCCGTCTATCCTCCTTTAAATAGGATAAGAAGAGAAGTAGGGTTTCCTAAACCCATCGGTAAACAGAAACGTTGCGTTAATTAAAACGCTCGTGGATTAATTAGAATATTTCGGAGTTCATTAATTAACCAAATAATCACATTAATTGATTAATTAATATCCGACTCCATGCAATCGCTTGGGATGGCTCTACGGGCATACATATACCAACAAAAATTGCCCCAACGAGAGATATAACTCTCTGCCAGAAACATTATTATTGCATTTTATTAGAGTAAAACTGAGCAGAGGAATCATATATATTCAATAGCAGTTAAATCAATGTCTAAACAGGTTAGAATAATATTCTTATTCAACACATTTCAACTATAACTTGATAAAGCAGCATGTCACTTATCCAATAAGGAATATGAAGAACATGTATAACATTTATCCATCTAGGATATACTAAGCGAGATAACGTCAACCAGTGATTCTCGTATTTCAACCATAAGCAAATACTCTACATGGCTGATTACATTTTACAATCATACTTAATGCCCTGAAGAGATGAAGTATACCGTTCATGCTCCAACCGACCATGATTATGTAAAGCATCGGTACCACACAAGGTCAATGGAAGAGCCAGACTCCAAGACCTCAACCTTCTCAGTCAATATGAGATTATATGCCAGAGGCATCTCATGTCAAACTGCAATTAGCTTTCCAGGGTATAGTGGCATCTTCACTATAGAGTTATAGCCCGTAACATATACTCTCTTTAGGGTTATGGCCCGTAGCCAATGCCTGGTATCATATCATGGAGTCATGGACCTTAGCCATACTCATACTGGGGTATGTTCCATAACCAATCCCGTACATAGGATATAGCCCGCAGCCATTCCTATGGGGCATGAGGATATAATTACCCAATTACCCCCACATATTCACAAATATGTGCCCCGAGTTTAACTCATTCCACCATTCAACAAATTCTGACGCTGATGGCTCTGTAGTCAGGGAAACTACATTATATGATATCACTTGATTAATTAAGTGTATTACCATATTCTTTTTAGCATCAAACAAGTTCTCAAACATCAATTATTTTAACAATTACTACAAAGAATGTGTAATACTTCCATCAAGTACTGTTCAAACCTATAATAAAGCATTGGGATCTCAATCCCTCATCTGATCAGGAGCATTCTCATCTTTTCACAAACTCATCATCATGATTATAGAATATGGGTATTCAAACCCTCAGTTCATCAAAGAACATTTGTTACCACTTATCAGGTAACTAGAACACCTTCAGGTCATTTGACCAAGGTAAACATGATACTTGCTATACAAGCATCTCATATGGCTCACAAAGCCCATTTCATCTCTTGTTACCTCTTACTAGGCAACAAAGCATATTATGGATCACAAGGCCCATTAACAATAATAAATGAAACATCATAGCTCATACCTGGCTATGCTCATCATGTCATGATACCTGCATGGTTAGTAATCATGACAACAACTATATCAATTACATATCAACATCATGCTATAAAGGGTAACACCACTAATCCTTTATTAGGATTAGGGTTTCCCAATTCATGTCAATTAGAGATACTCATCCCATTATCCATTATTAGGACTATGGTTAATCATCTCATTGCCCAAAATTAGGGTTTCATGTACTATAACCCAAAATTAGGATTTCTCATACCTTTACCCTGTATTAGGGTTAGGGTATCAAACTAGGGTTTCATATAGTAACACATAGCATCACCCTGGATTAGGGTTTCATATCACATTACATCACCCTGGATTATGGTTTTACACATCATTACCCTGAATTAGGGTTTCTTACAACATTTCCCAAATTAGGATTTCATGAAGCTTTACCCGAATTTAGGGTTTCATGAAACATCCTCTTTTAAATTAGGGTTTACCAATAAAATACCCTAAATTAGGGTTTATCATATGATTACCCTAAATTAGGGTTACACCATCACCCTAGATTAGGGTTTCACTTAGCATTGCCCTAAACTAGGGTTAGAGTTCATCAACCTTCTTGATTAGGGTTTCATGATCTCATCATCATGGATCAAACCTTAATTACATATTTTATTTATGTTAAAAGTGTTGAGGATAAATCACTACATGATTCTCACTCATGTATAAGTTTCCTCTCTCTCCTCCCCTCTAGGAGGTTAATTACTTAAATCTCAATTATATTTGAATCAACTTGAATGAAGAATTGACATAGTGTATTAGGTCATTGCTTCCATAAGCATCAAACGTCAATTATTCTAAGCATACTTACTCACTAAGTACCTTAGTGATACTTTTATTGCAATCAACCTTGAGATACTTTGTGATCACTCATTTAGGTTTGAGATTAATTGATCCTTCAAACGATCTTGGGGTACTTGACCTCCATTCGGTCTTGAGGTGCTTAACCTCCATTCGGTCTTGAGGTGCTTACCTCCATTCGGTCTTGAGGTGCTTACCTCCATTTGGTCTTGAGGTGCTTACCTCCATTCGGTCTAGAGGTGCTTACCTCCATTTGGTCAACTCTTCCAAACGGTCAACATGACCAAACGGTTTTGAAGATCAAATTACCCATTTGATCTTGATCAACTTTACCCATTTGATCTTGATTGATTTTACCTATTCGGTCTTGATCACTTTTACCCATTTGGTCTTGATTGATTTTACCCATTCGGTCTTAATCAAGTTTACCCATTCGGTCTTGATTGGTTTTACCCATTTGGTCATGATCAATTCCATCAACTAAAGATTCAATCAATTCAATCGATTGGAGTTTATAATCAGTGGATTATCTATCATTGAACGTATTATGAGTGAATCAATTAGAACCATTAGATCATCATCCAACCATGACATCTCCTGACCTCAAACGGTCTTGAGACCGTTTGTTCACCAGACGATCTTGAGATCGTTTAGTCTCAAGAGTGAAACTGTTTGCCCAAGATAATAATTGAGGTGTGTGCTTAAGATGACATCATCATCTTCAAGCTCCATACCTTCAAAATATTCTGTGATTCTTGTGGTAATTTCAACAACTAATCAAATGGAATTTTGAGAATGAAGAAAGAATCAACATATGATGAAGAAATGAAATCAATAATAACATTCAAGGTTTCAAGTTATATAACCCGCCTTCGAAGTTGAATCCAAGCTTCAACCTTCACGTCCTCAATGGTGAATGAGGCTTTCTCAACCTCCCAAGGTCCGTCCTCAAGCTTTTGAGTGAAAAGAAATGGCTAGGATTGAGGATTGAATGGAGAAAAGAAGAAGTCAAGCATTGATTTTCGATTTCCACCATGAAATCAAGGTTGAAGATGATTAAGGAGCTTACCTACATGTTGGGGCTCGTCCTCCTATTGCTCCTAAGCTCCTTTGTGTTCAACCAAAGCATGGAGAGAAAGAAATCTGAAAAAGAGTCTTCAAGTGGGTGGAAAATGAAGTGTTTATAAGGGAATTTCAATGAGAGAGAAAGTCTTATAATAATCCTTCAACTCCCCAAAAATGGTGCCACTTAACCCCCTCACTTCCCTGCATGCAAAACCATCTTCCCCACCTTCAAAATCCTCTTCATTATCCATTAATTAAAGGGAAAGCAATTAAGCACCTTAATTCATATAATACTAATATCCCATTTTTAGTGGATATTACTTTTTAGTTAACTAATGTGAGTGGGCTCTCCACTCACTTAGGATATTTTCGTGGCCTTTGCAAGGCACAAGGGCGTTCACACTTATGAATATTCAACCATATCATATTTGGTTGGAGGACACTCCCATTAATATATTTATTTTTGCATTAAATTGAATTATGTTTCCAATTATGCTTAAATCTTGATTATTTTAATATCAAGATTCTCTTTCCTCAAAAGTGATTCAAATGAGATGCCCTTCTCATTTTATTTTCTCTACATGATGCCAAGACATTTTGCATATTGAACCCTAGGTTTTGGGTAAATTGGATAATACACCAAAACTAGGTTTTTAATGCACAAACATTGCTCAATAAGCTCTTTCTTGGTGCTCAGGCTATCACAAGCCATACCTCTACATCATTCTCATTCTTATGATTCTTCAACACTTGAGGAACATTTTATCATGTACAATTTGCAAGTTAACCCCTCAACTTGGGTAATTTGTACTTTAGTCCAAAACAAACAAAACATTGTTTCAACATTATTAAAAAAGGATTAAAATTGAAACATAAGTTCCTCTTGAGCCTTAATTACTTTTCAAGAGATAAGAGCAAGAATATAATTTAACTTTATTAACAAAACATCTAGGGTTAAGGCATAACCCAGGCCAGGGATGCTACAAATTATCCACCCCTAACAGGGATTTCGTCCCCGAAATCATCAAGAGAAAAGAGAAGGGTATTTCCTCCTCATCTCTTCCTCTAGTTCCCACATAGCCTCTTCAATTCCACAGTGATGCCAAAGAACTTTCACAAGACATATGTATTTCTTTTTTAGCTTTTTAATTCTTTTATCAAGGATCATCACATGTCCTTCAACATATGATATATCATCATTTAATTCTACCTCCACAGGTTGCAAAACTAACTCTGTGTCAGGATGACACTTCCTCAGCATAGAGATATGGAACACTAGATGCAATTTATGCAGCTCAGGTGGCAATTCCAACTTATAGGATACCTTTCCAATCTGTTCAATGATTGGATAAAGCCCCATAAATCTAGGAGCTAACTTCCCCTTCTTTCCAAATCTAAGGACACCTTTCCAAGGTGAGACTTTGAGATATACTCTGTCTCCAACTTGGAAATCTAAAGGTCTTCGCCGTTTGTCAGCATACGACTTCTGTCTATCCTGTGCAGTCTTTAACTGTTGTTGTATTACTTTAATCTTCTCAGTTGTCTGTTGTACAATCTCAGGACTCAAAAGTTGATATTCTCCTGTTTCATACCAGCATAACGGAGATCTACAACGTCTACCATATAATGCTTCATATGGTGCCATATCAATACTGTGATGATAGCTATTATTATAAGCAAATTCTATCAAGCTCAGGTGTAGATCCCAACTTCCTACAAACTAAAGGACACATGCCCTAAGAAAATCCTCCAAGGTTTGTATGGTCCTCTCAGATTGTCCATCTGTCTGTGGGTGAAAGTTGTACTAAACCTTAACTACGTACCCAAAGATTTATGTAGTCGTTACCAAAAATGACTCGTGAATTGGGGACCTCTATCAGAAACAATAGAAACTAGAATCTCGTGCAAACGCACTATCTCATCTACATATATCTGTGCCAGCTTCTCAACAGTGTAGGTTGTTTTGACAGGAAGGAAATGTGCTGTCTTAGTCAACCTATCAACTATCACCCATATGGAATCATGAACTTTGGTTGTTCTAGGAAAACCAACCACAGAGTCCATGGTCACTCGATCCCATTTCCACTGCGGTATAGGCAAAGGTTGCATTCTTCCTGTGGGCTTTTGATGTTCAGCTTTAACCTGCTGACACGTCAGACACCGCATAACAAACTCAACAACATCTTTCTTCATTCCTGGCCACCAATACATATCCTTCAAGTTATGATACATTTTGGTGCTCCCTGGATGCATTGCATACATCGAAGTATGAGCTTCTTCCAAGACCAACTTCCTTAAGTCATTGGCTTCAGGTACTACCATCCTACCATGGTAGCAGACTACCTGATCCTCTGACTCATGAAAGCCATCCCGTTTCTCACTAGTATACTCTGACCTAATCTGCTAAACTACATCATCAACTTGCTGGGCTTCTTTAATCTACTGTCTCAGAGTAGGTTTCACTTGCATCTCAACTAACAGCCCGGTTAACAACGATACCTTAAGTTGTATATTGTTTTGCCTCATAGAGATAAACATATCTCTTTTAAAGCACACTAAGGAATTCAATTGTGCTTTATCTAAGGCTGGTGATGATGACTTCCTACTTAGTGCATCAGCCACTACATTAGCCTTCCTTGGATGATAATCAATTGTACAATCGTAGTCCTTGATTAACTCCATCCAGCGGTGTTGTCTCATGTTCAACTCATGTTGTGAAAAGATATATTTTAGATTCTTATGGTCTGTGAAAATATGAAATGTTTCTCCATAGAGATAATGTCTCCAGATCTTCAAGGCATGGACCACAATAGCTAGCTATAGATCATGTGTCAGATAATTCTCCTCATGTTTCTTAAGCTGTCGAGAGGTGAAAGAAATCACTTGATTTTCCTGCATTAACACACATCCTAGTCCATTTTTAGATGCATCACAGAAAACTATGTACCCCTTTCCTTGCTCAGATAACACCAACACAAGTGCACTTGTTAACCTTTCTTTTAACAGCTGAAAAGAATGTTGACACTTGTCATTCTAGACAAAAGGAACCTCCTTCTTGGTCAACTTGGTTAGGGGTAAAGCTATAGAACTGAAGTTATTAATGAACCTCCTGTAATAGCCTGCCAGTCCTAGGAAACTACGTATCTCCGTAGGTGTCTTTTGCTGTTCCCATTGTAGGATAGATTATACCTTCTTAGGATCAACACAGATACCTGAGGCAGATATTATGTGTCCTAGAAAAGAAACTTCTGGTAACTAGAACTCACATTTGCTAAACTTAGCATATACGTTATGTTATCTTAGCAAAGTTAAAGCCTGACGGAGGTGCTGCTCATGATGTTGAGCATCTTTTCTATATATCAAGATGTCATCTATGAAGACTACTATAAACTGATCAAGAAAAGGTCGAAAGATTCTATTCATGAGTTCCATGAATGCAGCTGGTGCATTAGTTAGTCCAAATGACATAACTATGAACTCATAGTGACCATACATTGTCCTAAAGGCAGACTTATTGATACACAACTGATGATATCCCGACCTCAGATCTATCTTAGAAAAGATAGTTGCTCCACACAACTAATCAAACAAGTCATCGATCCTTGGCAAAGGATACTTGTTCTTTATAGTTACTTTATTCAATTGTCTGTAATCAATGCATAACCACATCGATCTGTCCTTCTTCTTAACAAAGAGAACCGGAGCACCCCATGGTGAAGTACTCGGTCAGATAAAACCCTTCTTAAGAAACTCCTTTAGCTATTTCTTGAGCTCTGCCATCTCAGCAGGTGCCATTCTATATGGTGTTTGTGTTATTAGTTGCGTGCCTGAGATTAGATTAATCTCAAAATCAATCTCTTGGGGTGGAGGTACACCTGGAAGTTCCTCAGGAAACACATCTTCAAACTCCCTAACTATCGGAACTTCAAAAATATTAGGACTCTCCATTGTGGTGTCAACCAAATGTGCCAAGAATGCAAAGCATCCTTGTCTCATCAGCTTCTCAACTACCATAGCTGACACAAGACAGTTTGGAAGAATGTTTCTGTCTTCCTGAAAGATCCATGTGTCACCATCATCTGTGAACACAACCTGCTTGGAATCACAATCCAAGACAACCTTATACTTTTCTAGGGTGTCCATGCCAAGAATTATATCAAACCCATGCATCTGAAGTGGTATAAGATCCATCTGAATGTGATGTTCAGAAAAGGAAAGGATGCAGGGAGAACACATCTCTCGCAGCACTGCAGATCCCAGCAAAGGAGTTTGCAACATCAAACTCTCTACCCTATGACCAAATGTCATATTGCAGTCAAGAATCACTTCTCTAGTGATGAAGCAATGCGTAGCACCCAGATCAATTAAAATAGATACGAAGCAGGACGAAGACATATTAGAATTAAATAGTCTCATCTGACCTGTCACAACTCGAGGGTTGACTACTGCTTTGGGTTGATTCATTGCATAGAATCTAGCCGTTGCTTGCTGCTGACCCTGTGCTCAGTTGTTGGGTGCCGATGAACCAACTTGGGACACTTGTCCACATCCTCTAGCACCACTCGAAAACTACCTCCTCTGAGAGCCTTGCTGACTCTGCCTCTAGGGTTGAGTCACCATTATGTTCCCGACTGGACAATCCCTTGCCATATGTCCCACTTGTTTGCATTGATGATAGATCCTGGTCTCAGGATAGGGTTTATGAGGTCCAGTCACCGATGTTGATGTTGTGATGGGGGCTCTATTTGGAACAAAACTACGACCCCTACCCCTACTCGACGTCCATTGCGTCTGGGTATTGAATCTTTATGGTGTTGCTGGTGCATGAAACCTTGGCTTCTTAAAGCTCTCAGACCTTTATCCTTAGAACTGAGTGTACACCTTCTTACCAATGGTCTATTTCTTCTCGATCACAAACCTCTCTATCCTTCTGACAGACTCCACAAATGTGGAAAACCTCTCCCTGTTCTCCATAGCAGACACATGAGTGGTCAATTCAACGTTCAACCCCTTCTCGAAACGCCGAATTCTCTCTTCATCAGTAGCTGTCATATGCAGACAGAACCATAAAAGCTCCATGAACTTAGCCTAATACTCGCTAATGTTCATATGTCCTTGTCTTATCTTCTCAAACTGAGATATCTTTTCATCTAGGTAAGTCTTGGGGAAGTATCTAATGACAAATTCTCATCGGAATTCTTCCCATCCGACTTCAACACCTGGCCTTTTGCCTTCTTCTATTTTCCACCAGTGGCCAGCACTCCCTTTTAAAAGGTACATTGCATGCCTCACCTTTTTGGCTTCTGGAATATTAAGGATTCTGAAAGCCTTCTCCAGCTCAGTCAACCATAAGTCAGCATCTCCTGGGTTAGCTATATCGGCATACTCTATGGCTCCTACCTGGCAAAGCCTCTCAAAAGTCTTACCAACTCCCTGTCCCTCATTATGGGCTAGTGCCCTAGGTGTAGGTGGTGGCATCCTATCCGTCATGTGCGTCATAACTACCATGAACTTCCCAAACAGAGCATTAAAAGCTGGATTCTCTATCATGGCTGGGTCAAACTGGGACTGTTCAGGTACAGGTTCCTCCCTAGTCTGGTCCCTTGCACCTCTTCCTAGTGCAACAACACTGCTCTCAGTAGTGTGTTCTTCGTGTGATCCAGACATCTTCAAGTTCTTCTTCTCCTGTATGAGCAGAAGTCCCTATCAGATTAACTGGAAGACACTAGAACAGACTCAACGACTCAATCCTATGTCTATGTAGACTCAGCGAACCTAGAGCTCTGATACCACCTAAACTGAGACGACCCAATACCAAATCAGATCGTCACAGTAATTA
The DNA here is from genome assembly GCA_963693085.1 of Alisma plantago-aquatica. Classification (NCBI taxonomy): domain Eukaryota; kingdom Viridiplantae; phylum Streptophyta; class Magnoliopsida; order Alismatales; family Alismataceae; genus Alisma; species Alisma plantago-aquatica. The sequence goes on along the minus strand of OY856410.1, from coordinate 186,820,496 downwards.
ATTGTGGAATTAAACGTAAGCAGCGGAATTACTGAAAATCACTAGAAATTAAAACCATTTATAAAGAGATCCATACATTGGAAAAATCTTTCAAAAAGAACCAAAGTAATTCAATTACAATCTGGTTCACAAGTACATATCTTGTACCATTCCTTCTCGAGGATCACATACATCAACTACCCTATACAAACTATACATAGGCAACATAAGAATCTCGAGGCATCAAGCCAAAATCTTAGATCGATTTACTAAACTAACTACTGACTCCGAGGACCTGAGAGTACAGAGACGACACATAGGACTCTATATATAAGACATGACAGCCAGTGTCTCCACCTGAGAATTCACTACTGTCCCTATTGTTACTGATACTACTCTTCCTCTGCAGTAGGGTTTCTGTCTTTTCCTCCGCGTATACCTAAAAATTTGGACCCCACGGGGGTGAGACAATTTGAAATTGCCCCAACGAGAGATATAACTCTCTGCCAAAAACATTATTATTGTAGTTTATTAGAGTAAAACTGAGTAGAGGAATCATATATATATTCAATAGTAGTTAAATCAATGTCTAAACAGGTTAGAGAAATATTCTTATTCAACACATTTCAACTATAGCTTGATAAAGCAGTATGTCACTTATCCAATAAAAAATATGAAGAACATGTATAACATTTATCCATCTAGGATATACTAAGCAAGATAACATCAACTAGTGATTCTCATATTTCAACCTTAAGCAAATACGCTACACAGTTGATTACATTTTATAATCATACTTAATGCCATGAATAGATGAAGTATGCCGTTCATGCTCCAACCGACCATGATTATGTAAAGCATCAGTACCACACAAGGTCAATGGAAGAGCCGGACTCCAAGACCTCAACCTTCTCGGTCAGTACAAGATTGTATGGCAGAGACATCTCGTGTCAAACTGCAATTAGCTTTCCAGGGTATAGTGGCATCTTCTCTATAGAGTTATAGCCCACATCATATACTCTCTTCAAGGTTATGGCCCATAGCCAATGCCTGGTATCATATCATGGAGTCATGGCCCGTAGCCATACTCATACTGGGGTATGGTCCGTAACCAATCCCGTACATAGGATATAGCCCGCAGCAATTCCTATGGGGCATGAGGATATAATTTCCCAATTACCCCCACATATTCAAAAATATGTGCCCCGAGTTTAACTCATTTCACCATTCAGCAAAGTCTGACGTTGATGGCTCTGTGGTCAGGGAAACTACATTATATGATATCACTTGATTAATTAAGTGTATTACCATATTCTTTTTAGCATCAAACAAGTTCTCAAACATCGATTATTTTAACAATTGCTATAAAGAATGTGTAATACTTCCATCAAGTACTCTTCAAACCTTTAATAAAGAATTGGGATCTCAATCCCTCATCTGATCAGGAGCATTCTCATATTTTCACAAACTCATCATCATGATTATAGAATATGGGTATTCAAACCCTTAGTTCATCAAAGAACATTTGTTACCACTTATCAGGTAACTAGAACACCTTCAGGTCATTTGACCAAGGTAACATGATACTTGCTACACAAGCATCTCATATGGCTCACAAAGCCCATTTCATCTCTTGTTACCTCTTACTAGGCAAAAAAGCATATTATGGCTCACAAGGCCCATTAACAATAATAAATGAAACATCATAGCTCATACCTGGCTATGCTCATCATTTCATGATACCTACATGGTTAGTAATCATGACAACAACTATATCAATTACATATCAGCATCATGCTATACAAGGGTAACACCACTAATCCTTTATTAGGGTTAGGATTTCCCAATTCATGTCAAATAGAGATACTCATCCCATTATCCATTATTAGGACTATGGTTAATCATCTCATTGCCCAAAATTAGGGTTTCATGTACTATAACCCAAAATTAGGGTTTCTCATACCTTTACCCTGTATTAGGGTTAGGGCAACAAACTAGGGTTTCATATAGTAACACATATCATCACCCTGGATTAGGTTTTCATATCACATTACATCACCCTGGATTAGGGTTTTACACATCATTACCCTGAATTAGGGTTTCTTACAACATTTCCCAAATTAGGATTTCATGAAGCTTTACCCAAATTTAGGGTTTCATGAAACATCCTCTTTTAAATTAGGGTTTACCAATAAAATACCCTGAATTAGGGTTTATCATACGATTACCCTAAATTAGGGTTACACCATCACCCTAGATTAGGGTTTCACTTAGCTTTGCTCTAAATTAGGGTTAGAGTTCATCAACCTTCTCGATTAGGGTTTCATGATCTCATCATCATGGATCAAACCTTAATTACATATTTTATTTATGTTGAAAGTGTTGAGGATAAATCACTACATGATTCTCACTCATGTATAAGTTTCCTCTCTCTCCTCCCCTCTAGGAGGTTAATTACTTAAATCTCGATTAGATTGGAATCAACTTGAATGAAGAATTGACAGTGTATTAGGTCATTGCTTCCATAAGCATCAAATGTCAATTATTCTAAGCATACTTACTCACTAAGTACCTTAGTGATACTTTTATTGTAATCAACCTTGAGATACTTTATGATCACTCATTTAGGTTTGAGATTAATTGATCCTTCAAACGATCTTGGGGTACTTGACCTCCATTCGGTCTTGAGGTGCTTGACCTCCATTCAGTCTTGAGGTGCTTACCTCCATTCAGTCTTGAGGTGCTTACCTCCATTTGGTCAACTCTCCCAAACGGTCAACATGACCAAACAGTTTTAAAGATTAAATTACCCATTTGATCTTGATCAACTTTACCCATTCTATCTTGATTGATTTTACGCATTTGGTCTTGATCACTTTTACCCATTTGGTCTTGATTTATTTTACCCATTCGGTCTTAATCAAGTTTACCCATTCGGTCATGATCAATTCCATCAACTAAAGCTTCAATCAATTCAATCGATTGGAGTTTGTAATCAGTGGATTATCTATCACTAAACCTATTACGAGTCAATCAATTAGAACCATTAGATCATCATCCAACCATGACATCTCCTGACCTCAAACGGTCTTCAGACCGTTTGGTGTCAAATGGTCTTGAGACCGTTTGTTCACCAAACGATCTTGAGATCGTTTAGTCTCAAGAGTGAAACCGTTTGCCCAAGATATTCATTGAGGTGTGTGCTTAAGATGATTACATCATCATCTTCAAGCTCCATACCTTCGAAATTTTCTGTGATTCTTGTGGTAATTTCAACAACTAATCAAATGGAATTTTGAGAATGAAGAAAGAATCAACATATGATGAAGAAATGAAATCAATAATAACATTCAAGGTTTCAAGTTATATAACCCGCCTTCAAAGTTGAATAGAAGCTTCAACCTTCACATCCTAAATGGTGAATGAAGCTTTCTCAACCACCCAAGGTCCGTCCTCAAGCTTTTGAGTGAAAAGAAATGGCTAGGATTGAAGATTGAATGGAGAAAAGAAGAAGTCAGTCATTGATTTTCAATTTCCACCATGAAATCAAGGTTGAAGATGATTAAGGAGCTTACCTACAGGTTGGGGCACGTCCTCACATTTCTCCTAAGCTCCCTTATGTTCAACCAAAGCAAGGAGAGAAAGAAAATCCGAAAAAGAGTCTTCAAGTGGGTGGAAAATGAAGTGTTTATAAGGGAATTTCAATGAGAGAGAAAGTCTTATAATAATCCTTCAACTCCCCAAAAATGGTGCCACTTAACCCCTTCACTTCCTTGCATGCAAATACATCTTCCCCACCTTCGAAATCCTCTTCATTATCCATGAATTAAAGGAAAAGCAATTAAGCACCTTAATTCATATAATACTAATATCCCATTTTTCGTGGATATTACTTTTTAGTTAACTAATGTGAGTGGGCTCTCCACTCACTTAGGATATTTTCGTGGCCTTTGCAAGGCACAAGGGAGTTCAAACTTATGAAAATTAAACTATCTCATATTTGGTTGAAGGGCACTCCCATTAATATATTTATGTTTGCATTAAATTGAATTATGTTTCCAATTATTCTTAAATCTTGATTATTTTAATATCAAGATTCTCTTTCCTCAAAAGTGATTCAAATGAGACACCCTTCTCATTTTATTCTCTATACATGATTCCAAGAAACATTAGGGACTCACTAGGAGTGACATTTTGCATATTTAACCCTAGGTTTTGGGTAAATTGCACATTACACCAAAACTAGGTTTTTAATGCACAAACATTGCTCAATAAGCTCTTTCTTGGTGCTCAGGCTATCACAAGCCATACCTCTGCATCATTCTCATTCTTATGATGCTTCAAAACTTGAGGAACATTTTATCATGTACAATTTTCAAGTTAACCCTTCAACTTGGGTAATTTGCACTTTAGTCCAAAACAAAAAAAAACATTGTTTCAACATTATTCAAAAAGGACTAAAATTGAAACATAAGTTCCTCTTGAGCCTTAATTACTTTTCAAGAGATAAGAGCAAGCATATAATTTAACTTTATTAACAAAACATCTAGGGTTAAGGCATAACCCAGGTCAGGGATGTTACACAAACAGTCTGGTCCTAAACCTTCAAACGATTTGAGACCGTTTAGACCTTCAAATGGTCTGGTCCTAAACCTTCAAATGGTTTGAGACCGTTTCGACCTTCAAACCGTCTTGTTATAATACTTCAAATGATTTGAGACCATTTAGTCCTTCAAATGGTCTTGAGGTCACTTGACCTTCAAATGGTCTTAACCCCTTTGATCTTCAATCGGTTTTAAAACTATTTGATCTAATCAACGTTGAAATCCTTTAACCCTAAACGGTTTGAGACCGTTTGGTCCTCAAATAGTTTGAGACCGTTTGGTCCATTCAGAGTTGAAACCGTTTGAACCTAAATTAGGGTTTTGACATCCATTGATCTAGGGTTTTGAAACAAATTTAGCTAGGGTTCTAAAATCAATTGAGTTTGATTGTTTGAAGTTATTAGGTCATGAGACCAATTGATCCTTGAATCCATTGAAACCCTTTAGTCTCTAAGGGTTTGAAACTATTTGACCTCTAGCGGTTTTGAAACCGTTTGGTCACGAAATGGTTTGAAACCGTTTAGTCTCTAACGGTTTGAAACCGTTTGAACAATAAAATGAAACCATTTGTTCTTGATATTCTTGAGGTGTGTGTGCTAAGAAGATGTCATCATCATCAAGCTTCAGACCTCTGAATTCTACTATCATATATATGATGAATTCATCAATTATTCAAGATGAAATAAAAGATCAACAAATGATGTGAAATTGAAATCAATAATAACATTGATGGGTTCAAGTTATATAACCCACCTTTAAAGTAGCTTCAAAGCTTCAATATTCTCATCTCTAATGGTGAAAGAAGCTCCTTCAACTATCCAAGGTTCGTTTCCAACTCTTTGGATGCAAAAGATAGCCAAGGTTTAGTATTGGATGGAAGAGAGAAGAAAATGAGTGTTGAAATCCGATTTCAACCATTAATTCAAAATTGAAGATGATCATGGAGCTTACATTCAGCTTGGGGAACGTTTTCCTCCTACCCCTAAGCTCCTTGGTCTTTGGACAAAGAAAGGAAAGAAAGTGGTTTGCAAAAATAGCCTTTCAAGTAAGGAGAAAATCGAGTACATATAATTGATTTTCTAGGAGAGAGAAAGTAGGAGGAAAATTCATCCACTTTCTTGCCACATACCCCTACCTTCCTTGCCTTCGAAGCCATCTTACTTGCCCTAAATATCCTATCAATTATCCTTGAATTAAAAGCAACCACTTAAGCACCTTAATCATTATAATACTATTATCCATTTTTAGTGGACATTACTTTTTAATTAACAAATGTGAGTGGATTTCTTCACCTACTTAAGATATTTCGGTGCTACTCAAAGCATTTTGACGTCCTCCCACTATAGTATTTCAACCACAGCCTTTTAGTTGATGGTCACTTTAATTAATATATTTATTTTTGCTACAAAATAAATTAGGGTTTCATTTATGCTTATTTCTTGATTATTTAATTATCAAGATTCTCTCTCCTCAAATGTGGTTCCAACAAGATGCCCCTATCTTTTTATTTTCTATAAATGATACCACAAAACAGTAGGGACACTTTTGAAGTGGTATTTTACATATTCAACCCTAGGTTTTGGGTAAATTGCAAATTACACCAAAACTAGCATTCAATATACAAGCATTACTCAAACAAGCTCCTTCTTGGAACTTAGGCTTCTGCAAGACATACCTCAGCATCATTCTTATTCTTATGATGCTATAAAACTTAAGTAACATTTATCATGTAATGTTTGCAAGGTAACCCCTTAAATTGGGTAAATTGCATGTTAGTCCAAAACAAGAAAATATTGTTTCAACATTATTCAAACAAGTTCAAACTTGGAATTTGGGCTTTTCACCAGCCACCACCTTACATCATTCTCTCTATAATGATACTAAAACACATGAGGCATGTTCAACATATGACATATTTCAATATAACCCCTCAACTTGGGTAAATTGCACTTTGGTCCAAAACAAAGGAACATTGCTCAAACAACATTCAATCAGGACCAAACTTGGAACATAAATGTATCACATGATAACAAAACACCTTAGAGGATTATATTAAAGTTATAAGCAACTTACTTAGCAAAAACAAACAAGGTTACCTCATAACCCAGGTCAGGGTCGTTACACTTAAACTCTCATTTGATCTGACAACCTTGTGGGAAGAATATTTTGTTATGCATGTGGGATTGGGTATGTTACAACAATCCATCCCTTAAAAGAAATTTTGTCCCCAAAATCTACCCATTTGTAACCTAGACCACTGTAGTGCTTAATATCAATCATATTCCACTCCTTTTTTTTTACTAAATTAGTTACCCACCTAAATACCCTCTTTATACTATCAACCAATTGGGTTCACCCAAATCCTAAAAATTGACTTTGACTTGATAGCAAAATCCCATTGTATGGATTCATTTTAGTTACCTAGGTAATGTCCATGATATTCATCTTAATAAGATTCCCTCACCTAATTAGGTGATTTCTATGTTTGTTTGACATTATTACTAGAAACTATCTAAGTATTATTTGTTACAACTACTATAACTTCTCATTATTACTTAAGTTAAGCTACAACCCTAAGCGTATAAAACTCCATCCCTTAAAATGGTTAATCTATGACTTACCTAATTACTAGAGGGGCAAAAGGGGTGAATCTAGGTCTTATATATCCAAAGCTGCTAGGCGCACTCTCTACACCACACTTAGTCCTCGGGTCTCAGGTCGATTGTTCCAGCCAAGTGCTTCTTTAACTTAAAGGGATTCTCTACAATTCAAAAACCTTTTGGTGGTGACTTGGTTCCAAAACCATCGATAAAATATGAAAACTTTTCTTTTGTACATATAACTTAATAATGAAAATAAGTTTGACGATGAAAAACCTACAATGAAAAATCCAAATTTGGCGCCAAATTGACCCGAGAATCAAGTCAACCACTTTCTAATATACTACACACTTGGTGTTACTCTACCATCAATTCATCCTAATAAAAGAGTCTAATCGCTAAAACAAATGAAAGGGCATACCAACATATCCTAACATACAACATGCGGGGGAGAAATGGCTTTTTAATACACACTATCAACTTCCACATGACCTAGTAGAACACACCCTACTTTATTCTTCACTTTACCCTTATCATGATCTGCACATCTTCAATTAGGATATTAGGGAGTTGTATGGTTGTCCAACCAGTACATGTATAACTAGGGTTTTCTATTGAAAGTTGGTTTACAATCACATATTTTTCACAAGACAAGGAAACTATATAGTTCAATTACCCATCACCTCGTTTATTAGGTAATCTAATTACACAATGGAGGAAGGAGAGGTGAACTTACTAAGAACATTCTACTAAACTTATAGCTTTCATTTCCTTAAAGAGGCCTATCGAGTTTAATGAGGATGTTATATATCTCCTTTGATAGATGGATTGGGGTAGAGCTATGTGGATATACTCCATTCTATAGTAGGCCTACCATGGAAAATTAAATTTAGGTCATTGCCTAGTGTCAAGGACATCACCACCATTCTACAACTTATGTCAGAGTTCTATGTTTATCATCGATGCCTGTCCAGTCCTCTCAATGGACGTATTCAAGGCATGTTAGAAAAACAACATGGAAAGGATCAATGATAGAATTAGGGTTAGTCTAATATATGCTTGTTCAATCAAGCTACCTTTTAGTCATGAATTATCAACCCATGATGCTGGGAAATAGAATCTAATGACCATGATATGTCAACCCCTATATAGGAAGATTCTGTACTCCATAAAAGTTGTAGGGTTAACTAGGAATCTTGAAACTGGAGTCTCAATCACACAATGATTTAGGGGACGAAAACCATAGAATCGGATAGGGATTGAAATCATGTTTCATATGCCACTACTTAGGATCATTTATGTCAACTACATGTAAAGGGTGACCTCTATAGCTAATTAAGGAACAATATAGGATAACTTGAAATAGTTCAGTTACCGACTGCTTTTGGCTCTGATACCATTTTGTAAAGAGTGAGACCCGAAAGGGGATCCACTCAAAATGATATAATACAAGAGCCATGTAATAATAAAGCAGCGGAAACAACACTATTACAAAGTTGCTTCATGATTCATTTATACAATTGTTCCTCACCATAATAGGCGATTTTACAAAAAAAACTTGAACTAAGTACAACTAAAGCAGTAGCAGAGGGTAACCCAACCATTTCAAGCTATCCTTAAGTCCATGTCAAGTTGGTGATCTTTTGAGCTCTTGTCTTCCAATGTACCTAAACCTGGGTGGAAGGGAACATCACCCAGAACATAGGAAATAACATAGAAGTCAGCAAAGGCTGAGTATGTAAACATAATAAACTTTGGGCATTATATTGGGGTAAAAGTGCAAAAAGAGATGTTCCCACAAGAAGGGGGCTATTTGCAATTAGGTAAGTTCGAGAGAAATGTAACAAAAGAAATGAGGCATATTACATTTCAGATTACAAGCATGATAATAAAAGAGTGTCTTGCCATAACAATCATTCACAGATTCATATTAAAACAATGAATATTTGCATGCATAACAATGTAGACTAAATATACCTAAAATAGGGCCATAACACCATAGGATCATGGCCTAAAAGTAAACAAGGGTGGAAACGTACACCCCGGGTGGAATACACACACCCTATATAAGTATGGTTGTACATAAGTACCACTATTCTAGATATTCTAGTCAAACATGTAGCATGCATAAAATAGAGAGGCAAGACTAGTAATTCAGTTAATTTTTAATGAAAAGGTAATCATAGCAAGTGGGGTACAAATACCCATATGAACAAGGTAGTATCAAAAACCAGAATGATATAATGAGTCAACACTAGGAAATATAAATGTTCAAGAATTTAGATTTCATAAGGAATAACAGTTCAAAAGATGCCTCATTAAAATGAATGTAGGTTTTAGTCAAATAATGTCCAAAATAAAATAGAGGATGTACATACCTGAACTTCACAGCTAAATATTAACTCAATATATATACTTGATCCACGAAGCTGAGTTTTCATCCTATGAATATATTAGGTATGTTAGTCAAATCAAATCATACATGTGTATCCACCCTATTATGCTATATTAAACCCTTATCCAAATTATTATCACTTAATGGTGTGTTAGACCTTTGAATCTTATTAAGTGAATGTATCATTCATTATATATATTCATTTTAGTTCTTGTATCCATATTTAGTCGTAGAAGTCAAATTTACATATATGCATTATTCCAATTAGGTTTTGTAGTATCATTCTCTTCCTAATAACATGTGTTTCTATATTCTTCCTAACATCATATTTAGCATGCTTAATAGTGTGTGTATACATATTCCAGTATATAGTTCTTGAACATGTATTGAATAGTAGTATTCGATGTATACATGTTTGATGTGGATTTTCACCCGAACTTACATTTACAAATACACATTCTTGTACATATTTTATGTGCCCTTCTACACAAAACTTGAGCAACCTAGATAGGTGTATTTCCTAGACCCGCCTGTATTTCTAATTTTCATTTCACTATATAAGAACTTAAAGGTGATTAGGTATATAAATGAATTGACTACATTAGTCAATGTAATAAAGTTTATATGCCAGTTCATGTACATCGTTCGCTTCCATATCATTATGAAGTGTATAAACCCATCGAGATTTCAGAATCCATGTATATTGTACTAAGTCATGACTGTATACATATTGGTATAGTTATAGATTACTAATAACTGTATTTTTTTAGAACCTTCCATCTAGTGATATATTAGCACGTGTATAGATATGCTTTTGAACCTGATACATGTTACTATAACGGATTAATTATATAATGTATTCTACATCTTAGACATTATATTTACTATTGATGTATTATCAAACCATATCATTATCCAATCAAGTTCTCAAGTTAAGTCATATAGGAAACGAGACCACATAAATAAAATACTTCTATTGACCTGTAGACCCACTTGACTTTCATTCATCCATGATGGCTTGGACCTTCCCAAGGTAAGGGGCACAGCCTTGGACCAGTCACAACTCAATTGTACATGATGATGGTCGATCTAACAGATTGCAAGATGACATGGAGGACTTGTATGATGGCTGAGCAAGTTGTGGTGATGTTTAAAGGTAGCGTGTGTGGTGGTGATTATGGTGGCTACTAACTGTAGGCGATCACTACTGGGTTGTCACTGACCACTGCAGTGCTAGGTGTTGATGCTCTCTAAGCTACAACAGGACATTCAGATGTGTGGAGGAAGGAGAAATGAAGAGGAGGCAAGGAAGGACCAGACAAAGATTGTGTCAAGAGAAGTCACTACTAGGTTGAATGAAGAGATGATCCTTGATATACAGTGATGACAACTCTAGTGACGGCGGCCATCTTGATAGATGATGTCACCTTCATGTGACCACGACATCGAAAGTTCTCAGTTTGTAGGTGGCAGGTAGGCTAGATCACGTTGGTAAGGAGGGATGATTTGGTTGTGGATGATGATCAGTGGATATGGAGGCGTTCACCCTTGGGCGCACAATGACGCTTTGCTGCAACCTCTGTAGATTGCAACACTGAATCTGATAGCTGAAGTAGTTGGGGTAGGGTGAGGAATGAGGGCAATGGTGATGGTGGCTTGTTGTCATGGCTGTTGTTAAGAGTAGAAGCACTACTATGGTTTAGAGGGCCTAGAAGGAAAAGAGAAGAGGAGGCATAGGCGGAGGGGGAGAGGAAGTAGCGACCGAGAAGAAGAGGGTGAGAAGGAGAAGAAGAGATGATCTATGGGGGTTGTGGATCCATGGCGGCACCTAGGAAGGTCTATGGATGAGGCGAGTCTGGAGGCATCGACTGATCTTGCTGCCGCCACTATGGCTAGCAAGTAACCTGCAGATCTTTTGGTGGTTGCTGGAGTTGGGGGAAATGGGCGGGGCACTGGTTTCCTCCAACACATTTGCTAATCTGGGGGAGGGAAGAGAGGTGGTTTCTAGGTTTCGTGGAACCAGGGATGGAGACAAAGAATTAGAAAGGGCGGTAAGGATTAGATGGTAGCTAGGCGTGTTTCTCTGTACCTGGATTTATGATGGGGTGTTGGGTGCAGGGTGTAAGAGGGAAGAAGCAGAGATGGGTGGCAGCTAGGGTTGGGATGGAGAGGAGAGGGACGAGTGATAGTGAAGGAAAGAGGTAAGGAAAAGGAGAAGAAGAGGAGGAGGAGCGGCTTCTGTCTGCCCAAGAGCCAGTCGTCTGTAGAGGTTGGAAAGCACGAGGAGGGGAGGAAGAAGGTAGGGTGGCAGACCGGGTCTAATGGGTTAAGTGGATCATTAATGAAATCAATTTGATGACTAATTGCTCAAATAAACCTAGGTCTATTGTACTATTCTCTATCATTAATCGATTAGCATTGTAATTAACATCCAATTAGTCTGAAATTTGTTAAATTAGTTTAGTATAATATGTGGAATCCTAATATAACCTTGTCTTTAACTTTTGACATCGATGTGTGTATTATTCTACTACTTATGTTCTAGTTTCTCACTTACTACCTTATTATATTTTTTTTAATTCAATTATAGGATAATATATCATATGGTCTTCATTTTCCTCCACTCACTCCCCTACTAGGATACTAGAGTGAAAGGAAATTTTCAAAACTTACTAAATGATGAGTATATATATATATATATATATATATATATATATATATATATATATATATACCCAATTAAATACTTAAACTCTCATTTGATCTGACAACCTTGTGGGAAGAATATTTTCTTATGCATGTGGGATTGGGTATGTTACACTAGACGTATAGATAGTGTCTAGAAAATAACCATTCAATTCATAAAAAACATATAAGTAGTTCATTTAAAAGGTTTATATGTTAGTTATTGATGCATATAGGTGTTTGACGCCATTACCAAATGTTGTGCCACACCCAATTAGCATACTTTGTTGTTTAATTTTTGTTTTTTTTGGACAAAACCCAAGTATCTCCTACTGAATGTCATAGTGGACCACCTAATCCATTTCCCACTTACTATTAATTTAGTTTATTTAATAAAATAATATATTTACATAATCAATTAGACCCACAACTGATTAGGTTTAATGGAGGAGGTTTAAATTAAGTCTCGGCTATTCCTCCAGTCAAATGGATATGACAGAAGTTTAATAGAGGGGGTTCGTTGGGATTTCAGTCTAACAAGAGGGGGCTATAGGAAATAATGAAAAAGAGGGGTTTTTTAGAAATTATAAGAAAACAAAGGGGGTATTAGGGAAAAAATTCTTTACACTAAGTGCCACCTTATTTCCAAGACACAAGTAGTTTAAATAAGATACCCGTGTGGGTAACAAATAAATTCATATATATGTGTGTGTCCATACAACTACATGTCTCAAAAACACTTTTCCCATTGATCAAAGCGCATTGATTCTTTTCTATTCCAAATCCCTCTGAATACTAGCAACAGTGGCATGTGAGGCCAACTCTTTGTGAATATTTTTCCTCTTGAGATGATGACAACACATTCGATTCATTCTTTGATGAAATTGGGCCCATCCAAAACAACAAAGTCTACATGAGTTGATTTAACATCATAAGTGTAAGAAGAATATGAGTAAAATAAACCAAATGTCTATGGGAGTATTGGGGCATGGCACGAGGTTCAAATGGAAAGCAAACCACATGTCAATGATCATATCCATTCACTTTGACACCAAGATGACCCATGCAAGGGTTCTAAACAAAGCCGGAAAATAAGCAAGTGTTAGAATGGGGAATCTCCTTTAAACATAACCACACAAGAAGAAAAAAAGATAACAAGGATCATGAAGAGGATCTAAAGAGATGTTCAAAATGTACACGCAACAAGAGAGGTGGGAACAAAATTAAATGTGTGACCTGATCATGTGGTACCTCCTTAGCAACTAAGGGGCTTCAGTCTCAATAGGAAGAGACTAAGAAAAGAAGGATCCCAAAAAATATACATGGATCAAATAAATGGATCTATTTAAATTTAAAGCTTTGATAGATTGGTCATATGAAGGAGAACATGAGAAAATAACAACATAGAAGGGAAAATTATGGGTTATGAGCTACACATGCATGGATTTCATGCCACTATAAAACTTGGAGGCATATATCAACAAAATAAAAAGACAGATACATTTTTTTTACTTATCTATTATGATTATCTTCACTATGGAGATGTTAACCTTTTATTTCCTATTGTACCTTTGCACAAAAAGGTGCCACAAGGACTTTTGATGCTCCAAAGAACTCATTTTTTCATGTTACGAAACTTTAATATTCTTACAAAAAGAAACTTCCAAGCATAAGTGGCATTTTACTTTAAATTGGGAATTATGTACATCCCATCTTGTAGAATTGAACCTGTTACATCTCTTTTACCAACAAAGAGTTTAAATTATGTTGTTATGCTCACAAAAAGTGTATTTATATTTTAAAATAAATGTGTAATAAAGTAAATATCTATTAGAATATGTACATTTATGTTATTTAGTTTTGGTTCATAATTTAATATATTCACTTTTAGTTAACATACAATTTTAAATAACTAATGTGGGTGTAAAACACCACAAGTGTAAAACACCTAACTAAAATACTACAAGACTTATAACTAGCTTATTGCAGACCATGAAACACGGCCCATAATACGAAACTGTTGATAAAAGTACATATTTTGGATAAACCATGCACTTAAATATAAATTTCTATTCATTATGGGCCTTAAACCTTCCAAATGACATAATATAGTTTGAAAAAAGATGAAAAACCTCACCAACATAGTTTAATTAGAAAATACATAAACATCTAAATCATAAATAAATATGTTTAAGACGATATACGAATACAACTTTTGAGTACTTAAGATCCACAAAGGTGTTAGGTGCTCTAACCAACCTTGGTTACAAGCCAAACTCAAACAAGTTCTTGCGGTCAAAGGAACCATCCACATCTCCCATAAAACCATATATCTGTCTATGTGTGACAACTCCTTGAACATACATACATGCAAATCAAACCCCAACATGGACACATACACATACATTGACCCACGAGAATCCCAAGTGTCAAGGCACACATCATTAGATCAACAAGCACATATATAATCATGATCTAATTTAGTGTTCATCATCTACTTAGACATGCTTAACATGATATCAATTAGGGTCTTACTCTCAATGGCAAAACATAACTAGACTTACTATTATCACCCGGATCTTAATACACATTTAAAATCTAGTTATATTCAACTTGATTGTGCATTTTACATATTTGGTAAACATATGATTCTTACATAAGCACAATGCATACATTATCTCACAACATGATAAGACATTAGATCAACATAACCAAAGACATCAACATCATACACTCAAGTTTTTTAGGCAAACTTGGACAAGGAGTTACACCAAGCCATGAAATATGTCTCCATATGCAAAACATAGCAAATGCAAAATAAAAAAAAGTTATATAGGGTTTCCACGCCCAACTTTGAAAACTAGCGTAATAGTAACTATTATATAAGAATGAGGTTGAAAGGGGGGGGGGTCAATATTCTTCCCTTATGACCAGTTGGTTGATTGCTACTAATTCAACTGAAGGTTTTCACATGTGGATTGGAGAACAATGGGAGAAAACCAACATATTTGAGATATCTATATAGCAAAAAGGTCCTTTATAGGTCTCTAATAGGTCTCCTTAGGGTCGGGATAGGGGTCTATTATATATAAGGATTATTTCTGAGGGATTCATATCGATTAAATAGTGGTTAGGGAGTAAAGTTATGCACATTTTCAAAATAAAACTAGCAAGTTATTATAACCTACAAGACTATAATTTGTGCAACTCTCTTGGTTAAGAGGTGGCCTAGTTTGGGAATTTATAGTTCTTCCTAGAAAAATGGTTTAGGGTAGGTTTCCTCAATTTTAAAAAAATAAACTATCAAGACATGATCCTTATGATCAAATATCTACAAAATTGTATCAGAAAATATAAAAAAATCCTTTACAAATATACTTTACATAGGACTCTACTACAAAACACTAGCAGTATATCCAACCTTCAACAACCATTGCTCCTCTAGCTGCTCAGCCTCAACTGTACAATCTATACCATGTCGTGCACGGCCGCCTAAAAGATGTAGAAACCCATAAGGTGAGACCAACATCCCAACGAGAGATATAACTCTCTGCCAACAACTATTATAAGCACAGATGCATTAAATCAGGAAGATAACATTATTATTAGGATGACCAGATTCAACAAAATGATATGGGTAAAGCTAATGACACAAATGAGGTAGTTTAAGCATCTACAACTGAGCAGTAGAAAATCTTATACCTTTTGAAGGAATATGAAGAACATGTATAACCTTTATCAACTAAAAAGTATAAGAAACAAGGAAATAGGTCATCCAACACGAATTGTATTTGACCTTAAGTAAAATATACTACACGGTTGTATTACATATTTTATTTGCCCTGAGGATTTGAGTCGTACCACCCAAATCCAACTAACCACTGCTAAGTCGAAATCATTGCCATACAAGATCTATGGAAGAGCCGGAATCCATGATCTTCCCACACTACTCGGTTAGTTCAATTCTGCACCGCAGTGACATATCGACCAAACTACAAAACAACAACTTATAGTCAATGCTATAGTCATTAAACACCTATCCCACCTTGGTACATGTCACGATGCTAGAAATTAGGGTATATAACCCAAATCACTGATGTAAAACCGTAGCAGTCCACTATCACATCATATCACATTTTCACCATCATCGATACCCAACCGTAGTTGTTCTCAAAACACTAGGGATCAAGATATCAAGGACACACACAATCACTTGCACCTTGCATACTCAACAATATGCTTTAGGTTTCCATTGGGAATACCCATTTCACCATCCAACAAAATTCTGACTCTAGAATGGATCTATGACACAAGGCACTACATGATTAGGGTTTCACTTAATTACTTATGCCAATTGGGATTCTTTTAAAACATCAATCATGTTACAATGCACAAATCCTAAACAAATTCTACAAAAAAATAGGGGTAAAGGTACAACTCTAGAAGATATAAAACATACGAGGTATGAACTTATCCCATCATCACTTGATACCACTGCCATACCAGGCCATCAATATTATCACATCACTAGGGGATAACAATCCCTCATCTCATCACTAGATGATCCAACCTCACATTAGATATTGATCCTCTGCCAGGTCATAAGACCCAATCACATTATTCTTATACATCATCATTATCTCATCATGCCTCATAAATGCTTACAATCATCACCCCCTGTCATGTCAAATACACCATAGCAATCGCTAGCTATGATATTCATTCCACCTGCAAGGTTAGGGTTACACAAGTAGGAGAGAGAAATCATCAACTCATACTATTCATTCAAGCAAGCTCAACAAATACATCATACACTTGAAATTAGGGTTAGGGTTTCTCACATAGTCGATTAGGGTTTCCATTTCAATACTTTTCATTAAACCCTCGCCACGTCATTTCCCATATTTTGGGAGCACATTAGGGTTAAGCATCATAGTTATGATCAATTAATCATTCCAGCAACACTATGTATCGACCATTCAAGAGCCAAGATGTAGCAATCATCACTTACTTACACATGTGTAGTGACCTACTAGGTTAATACATTGTAGCAACCATAGTGTCAACCCCATAGGCATCGACCATAGGAGGTTAACACCTTGTTGCGACCAAGCTAGGTATGTGTAGAGACCAATCAAACAAAAGCATGTGTTGCGACCACAAGAAGACCACATGGTAGCTACCATTATAGCAATCAAACCAAGCTTAAACAACTATAGAGACCACCCATCTAGGGCTAGGGTTTATTTCACCCACAACACAACAACAAGCATCATGTAGCGATTACAAGCACCAAGGTGAGTGTAGGGACCTCAAGGTCAAGCCACTCTAAACAACACACAATTGAATCCAAAACAGAGTAGAACCATGATGGAAACAAATGATACCATCAAGGAAAGTAAACATCATCAAGTGGAAAAGATCCATGTAAAGATGGACACCAAAAGACCTAAAACAAACATCACCAACACAAAAGACACATTAAGATGATAATGATTAAAACCCTAAGGATGATTATCACCGAAACTAATAAGGAAACCATGCATAGAGGAGATAAAACCACCATCTACCACATTCTTATGAAAACCGAATCCTCCATCTAACATAGATGGCTGAACCATAACATGGTGATAAAACTAAGGATAAAGATGCATGTAAGAAACAACAACTCCTTTATCACTTAGAATTCGGGTGCATGAATTAGGGTTTAGGGGAAAGAGTAATTTGTGAAAGAATACTTCAAAATATTAAATCCCATATCAAGCTATCTCCATCCATCAACTTTTGATCATATTTTAGATATGGAACAGTAGTATGCAAGCAAGATATGGTGCAATAATAGAAGAGAGGAAAGTTATATAACCCACCTTAAGATGGAGATCAAGCTCCAACACCATGATCTCCTAGAAAGAGAGAGAATATCCAACTAGGATCAACTCCATGACCAAAAAGGTCACCTCAAGAATAAAAGAACACACCAAGGTCATACGAAAGCTCAAGAAGAAGAAAACTCAATCCCTAGTCCAAAAAAGAGAGAAGAAAAAAGAAAGAAGAAAGAAGAAAGAAGAAAGAAGAAAGAAGAAAGAAGAAAGAGGGAAACTTCATCTCACTTAGGTACTCCCATGGAAAACCATGGATCTCGACCTCTATGGAGAGAAGTTCCTCAAGATAGACACCATGGTAGAACCATAGTCTCACGACCAAGAAAGGAAGAAGGAAGGAATAGGGTTCCAAAGGAAAGACGAGATCAAGGAGATAGAACCACTTACCAAGATCAAATATCACCTAGGATCACCATAAGAGAGATGATCAAGATCAAGATCACCACATGCAAGATAAGATAGGACACCAAGCTCCAAGGTCAGCACCTTCTCTTGCTCCACCAAGATCACAGCCGAACACAAGGGGGAAGAGAGAAAGAAGAGAACTAAAAGAGATACTTGCATGTGAAAGAGAGGGTTTATATACTCAAGGGTAGGAGGGAGGTAAATATCATGAGGTGTTAAGATATTATAGCACCAAAATGACACATTTCCACAAATCCATGGCCATGCAAGCACTCTATACATGCATGCAGGAAAGGGTGATAAAAATAAGGTAGTATAGCGACCACTTAGGTCCACTACACTCACAAGGTCAAAAAAAAACCAAACGGTCACAACACTCCACAAGATCAGAAACCCTAGGGACCAAAACCAAGGATAGGGCACTAAGGTTGCAACAAAAATCAACCAAGAGAGTGTTGCCATCACAACACCTCAACACCAACTTATATGGTCGAAACGTCCATCACTCAAGCATCCATGCAAAACCATGCAAACCCTAATATCATCTCATGATGCCACCTCATCAACCATAGTCCAACAAGGCTCCCAAGGCATCATTCTCTTTGTAATGATTCTAGGGTACAAAAGGCACAACCTACTTGTGAAAAATTGCAAGATAGACCCTCAAAATGGGTAAATTGCAACTTGGTCCGCAATAAGCATACCTAACTCAAGCATCAACCATACTGAACCAAACCAAGAACACATGTATGTCATATGTTATTAAGGAATCTCACGATATTATATTAAGGTTAAAGCATCTTATTAACCAAAGCCAACACAATTAAGCACTAAGCTAGGTTAGGGGTCTTACAACCATAAACCCCTAACAAGGATTTTGCCCCTGAAATCCTACACAAAAAGAGACATGTACTTCTTACACATCTTTTCCTCAATCTCCCAAGTGGCTTCTTTAATTCCATGATGATGCCACAAAATGTTAACAAATACGATATCCTTCTTCTTCAACTTCTTCACCCTACTATCAAGGATCAACACGGGACCCTACACATGTGACACGTCCTCATCTAGCTCAACCTCCACTGGTTGCAGCACCAACTCAGTGTCAGGGTGACACTTCCTCAACATTGAAACATTGAGCACTAGATGTACCTTGTGCAACTCAGGTGGCAACTCCAACCTATAAGCAACCTTTCTAACACGTTCCACCACATGGTAAGGTCCCATATACATGGGAGCCAACTTACCCTTCTTCCCAAACCTCAACACGCCTTTCTAAGGTGAGACCTTGAGGTATACTATATCTCCCACTTGAAACTCTAATGACCTATGATGATTATCAACATAAGATTTCTATCTATTGTGGGCTACCTTCAACTGCTGTTGTATCATCTTAATCTTTTATGTTGTCTACTGCACAAGCTCAGGACCCAAAAGATGATATTATCTGATCTCATACCATCACAATAGAGATCTACAAAGTCTCCCATATTAGACCTCATACGGTTCCATGTCAATACTCCTCTGATAGCTATTATTGTAGACAAACTCTATCAAATTGATGTGCACATCCCAAATGCCCAAAAACTGTAAGACACATGCTCTTAAGAGATCTACCAAAGTTTGTATAGTCCTCTTAGGCTGTCCATCTATCTGCGGGTGAAACATTGTGCCGAACCTCAATTGCGTACCCATGGTTGTATGTAGACACTTCCAAAAGTGACTAGTAAATTGAGGACCTCTGTTAGACACAGTGGTAGCTAGGATACCATTCAAGTGTACTATCTCATCAACATAAATATGTGCAAGCTTCTCTAATGTATATGTTGTCTTCATAGGAAGGAAACATGCAGACTTAGTTAACCTAACAATGATTACCCAACTAGAATCATAACCTTTGGGTGTCTTAGGAAGTCCAACCACAAAGTCCATCATGATATGATCCCATTTTCATTGTGGTATAGGAAACAAGTGCAAAGTTCCTATAGATTTCTGATGCTCTGCCTTAACCTGCTAACACATAGGGCACTTTGCCACAAACCTAGCTATGTCTCACTTCAAGCTGGGTCACCAATATAAATCATTAAAATTGTAGTACATATTGGTGCTACCTAGATGTATCATGTACATTGAAGAGTGAGCCTCTTCCAAAACCAACTTCCTTAGATAATCTACATCAGGTACCACTTCTCTACCGTAGTAACATGTTGTCCCATCCTCTGACTTGTTGAAGCCATCACACTTCTTGCTTCCAAACTCTGCTCAGATATGCTTAATCACAGTATATCACACTGTGCATCTTTGGTTTTTTGTCTTAACATAGGGTTTACCTGTAAGTGGTCCAACAAACATGCCAACAAGGAGACCTACAACTTCACATTCATCTGACACCAGGAGACCAACGTGTCTCTCTTATGGCACACCAAAGAACAAAATAGTGCCTTATCAGTCGATGACATTGAAGAAGACTTCCTACTCAAGGAATCTGCCACCACATTTGCCTTCCCTAGATGGTAGTCTATGGTGCAATGATAATCTTTGATCAACTCCATCCAATGTCATTGCCTCATGTTCAACTCTTGCTTTGAGAAGATTTATAGTAGATTCCTGTGATCAATGAAGATCTGACACTTCTCGCCATAAAGGTAGTGTCTCCATATCTTCAAAGCATGAACAACCATTGCAAGATGTAGATCATGTGTCAGGTAACTCTCCTCATGTTTCTTAAGCTATCACAAAGAAAAAGAAATCACATTTTTATCTTACATCAACACACAACCCAAACCATTCTTCAACGCATCACATGAAACTATATAACCTTTTCCTTGCTCAAGATACACTAACACTGGTGTACTAGTCAGATTCTCTTTCAAAACATGAAAAGAATGCTGACACTTGTCATACCAAATGAGTGAAACATCTTTCCTCATCAACTTCGTTAGGGGTAACACCAATACACTGAAGTTCTTGAAAAACTTCCTATAATATCCCGCCAACCCAAGGAAACTACAAACTTTTGTCAATTTCTTCAAGTGCTCCCATTCTAACACAGACTGAACCTTCTTGGGGTCCACACAAACACCCTCAACAAATATCATGTATCCAAGGAAAGACACCTCCTTCAGCCAAAATTCACACTTGTTGAACTTAGCGTACAACTTGTGCTGTCTCAACAAGGTCAACGCCTACCGTAGATGCTGCTCATGCTACTGGCCATCTCTGGAGTATATTAGGATGTTGTTGATGAACACAACCATGAATTAGTTAAGATAAGGTCTGAACACTCTGTTCATGAGGTCCATGAACGCTACTGGTGCATTGGTTAGCCCAAACGACATAACCACAAACTCATAGCGACCATACCGAGTCCTAAAATTTGACTTGGGTATGTCATCCACCTTGATCCATAACTAATTATATCCCGACCTTATATCCATCTTTGAGAACACTACAACACCCCTCAACTGATCAAATAGATCATTTATCCATGACAAAGGATACTTGTTCTTGATTGTCACCTTGTTCAACTGTTGGTAATTGATGTACAACCTCATGGATCCATCCTTCTTCTTAACAAACAACACTAGAACACCCCAAGGGGACGTGCTCGATCTGATAAATCCCTTTTCAAGCAACTCATGCAACTAGTTCTTCATCTCTTGCATCTCAACTGGTTCCATTTTGTATGGTGTCTGTGCTATCAGCTGTGTACTGAGAACTAGATTGATCTCAAAATCAATCTCTCGGGGTGGGGGGACACCAGGGAACTCATTGGGAAACACATCTTCAAACTCAAAAACAACTGACACCTCTTGAATAATAGGTTTCCTCACCTTGATATCCACCACTTTTCAAAAAATGCTTCACAACCTTGCCTCATCAACCTCTTTGCCATCATAACTGACACCAAACATGTCAGAAGAATCTTCCTATCTCCTTGGAAGACCCACAAAGCATCACAATAAAAAAATGTGGCCACCTTGGAACTACAGTCCAAGACCACTCGATACTTATCCAAAGCATCCATCCCAAGGATCACATTAAGTCCATGCATGCCAAGTGGTATGAGATCCACTTGATTGTTGCTTCCTAAAAAAGAAAGAACGTAAGAAGGAAACACCTCCCACAACTCAGAGGAACCAACCAAAGGGGTTTCTAAGTGAAGACTATCACATCTATGACTAGAAGGCAAAGATCAGCTAGCTATCACTTCTCTAGAAATAAAAGAGTGCATCACACTTGGGTCAACCAAAATAGATATAAATCAGGAAGAAGACAAATTAGAATGAGATAACTCCATCTGACCTAGTCATGACCCTCGAGTTGACTACTCCTTCTGACTGACTCATGGAATAGAATCGAGCCGTTGCCTATTGTTGCCCCCATCATCTGTTGGCTTGCCCAGACGAACCAACTGGTGATGCATAACCACGCCCTCAACCTCCACCACTGCTAAACTGTCTCTGCTGCAACCCTTGCCAACTTTTTCTCAGATGTTGCGTTACCTCTTCCTCCTTCACAGGCAGAACCACTTCGTATGCCCAACCTACCCACACTTATAGCAGATCCTTCTCTCATACCATGGCCTAGACGTCCCAATCACTGCCATTGATGCAACCGTGTGAGCTCCTATCGATGAAAAACTATGGCCTCTACCCTTTCTCAGAGACCACTGAGACTGAACTGGTGACCTCTGTTGTGACAGAGGCATCGAGAACCTAGGCTTCTTGAAGCCTCCAGACAGATGTCCTTGATGCTGTGTAGGTCTCTTCTGTTGGTATGTATGCCTAGAGATCCAATCATGTGATGATTGTAATGACATTGTTTGTAAATGATTTAATTAATGAATGAAAGCAAGGTTCCATTTATTCCATTTATTTCAGTTATGAGATATTGATGTAACATTATAAATGCCTAGATAATAATATTACTCAATGACATATGTCTTCAAGTACATGACTCGAAAGAAATGAGATCATACAGATGTTAAGAGTATATATATACATTCTCATTGTACCTGATTAGTGGTTATTGTGGAAGGTTGATAGAAAAAAATGACACATAAGATCAGAGTGTGAGTTGGTAGATGACAGAGTCTCATTAGTCATGATATGTCTATAACAAAACAATCACATAGATACATGTTAGAGAATAGTGTATTGGACAGACCCACCATGATACTGACACATGGAAACCATTACCATGGTAGTCATAGTCAACTCTCATAGTGATGGTGGTGGTTGTGGTTCTTAGACCTAAAATGACTGCACTCATCAGATGTTGTTTGATATACTTTGACATCATCAAACACAATCTTGAAACATGGGTTGTTATAATGGTGATGATTGGGTGACTCTGACACATGGGGATTGATTGTCAGTGATAGAGATGAGATTTGTCCCTCCTACAGGAGTATGGTATCCTAGGTATCTTGATGAGTGAGATTGAGAAATGCATGGCCATGCATATGTGAGTCAATATGTGATATTGAGCTTACATATATATTAGACAGTCTACTCTTGGTTCAAGAAACAAGATTGAATGTTGAAGGGGGTGACTGCTCCATGCTTCGAGTTCAATCTAGATATCAATGACAAAGGAACTATAGAAATACTATAACACCATACACAGATTGTAGGTTGAAGTTGTTCCCCAACTTTCTATTCACTTGAGTAGCACTGATGTGCAACTAGGCACCACTCTTTGCTTTGTCATAAGTTAGTTATGGACATTCACTACCAACGTGATATCGGAACTATAGGGCCACACACACAAGTCTCGACCTAGAAGAGGAGTTTAATCTTGAATGATGATTAAATTAATTACTAAAGTATTTCAGTAATTGATTTACATAGCATATCAGCTGGCTACACTTCTAGACGCCCATCTCACAGGGTGAGACGACCGTCTAGAGTGCCAAATGGTCATCTCAAGGGCTGAGATAGGCGTTTGGAGTGCCATGATGATTTGAGTTGAAATTGGCTATGGGTTGAACCGACCAGCTCAAATCGGCTCACGAGATGACTTTCTAGGTGAGTGAGATGACCGTCTCACATGGGGGATACTACCTGGTTCATCTAGAAGAAGGTTCTAGATACTTTCCTTGATTCAATTGGATTACACATTACTTTTTGTGCAATGAATAAATGTTCAAAATTAATGGGAAATGAATTGTCAATTTCATATGAGATTCAAAAACTATGAAATGGCTGTGTCGCAGTGTAAGATGACCGCCTCGCATGCCAGACAACTGTCTGGGTCACTAGACGACCGTTTGGATGGTCACAGGTTGAAAAAATTCAAGATCTTTTGGCCCCTTCTACTCCCACATCAACTTAGAACCCTAACCATGGCCTCTATTATAAATAGAGGGGTACTGGGGGCCTCTCAGAGCACAACATAGACAATTGAGAATTAGTTGCTCTAAAAATTGTTGTCCTCTCTGGTTGTAGTAACCAATAGAGCCCAAACAAGTCCTACCCAACTACGGAGGGATAACAAGAGAGATAAAACTAGGATCATTGTTGTGGGAGAGCAGGTTGGTGACTAATACACCAATAGAAGGGATGACTCCTACCTTTACATTCTAGTAGGATGATAAGAGTTCTAGGCGGTCCATGTGAACTTTTCTAGAGGTGGGAGGCCATTATCTGTCGCTAGGAGAACAACGTCAACCAACCGTCCATTGTGAGAGGAGTTGCTGCTGATGACGACGTTCGAGGCTGTAGTCTGTGGTGCTTACCAGGAGGTGCAATAGTCAGACGAGTCCCGTGCAACTAGAATACAATTGCACATCTACAATGACACGAAGATGTTGCTAGACTTTCTCTAGGACTAGGTATATCCTAAAAACCATTCTTCCTATATTATAGTAATTGACGTGATCTATTGATTATGGGGAATATGATAATTTTTTTATTCTGTTGTCTATTATGTAGCCAATTTTCCCAAAAGTGGTATCAGAGCCAACATCAATTTACTATATTATGGGATAATCAATATGATTGGATTTTGATTTTGTCATTTTATTATTTTATGTGATGTTAATAATACCTATCCAATCAAATACCAAAATAATCACAAACTATATATATATATATATATATATATATATATATATATATATATATATATATATATATATATGGGTATATCTTCGCTACCCGTGCGGGTAACTAAGATTTCGCTACCCGTGCATCAAATTTGTAATAGGATGACACATATATGTAATGAGACAACCAAATTTGTAATGAGACAACCAAAATTGTAATACAAAAACTCATTTTGTATTACAGTGCTGTTACAGTAATAAATATATATTTATTACTATAACAGCGTTGTAATACAAAATGAGTCTTTGTATTACAATTTCGGTCGTCTCATTACAAATTTGGATTGTCTCATTACAAATGCATACCTTCTCATTACAAAACTGATGCACGGGTAGTGAATCTTAGTTACCCGCATGGGTAGCGAAGATATACCCTATATATATATATATATGCAATTTACATGCGTCGCCCTAAAAGCGATTTTGATGGTGGATGTGTAGCATGGTTATGGCCAGTAACCTCTATTATCTGTATATGGTTGTGTGGCTGGTTTATGCTTTTATCTCAGGCTTCATACCGAGCGTCTATCTTACCTTGCCAATGTAAAAGTATTATTCTTTCCTACCCTTGCTTCCCTCGAATGTATCTCGAGGTTTCTCAATAATTATGTAAAAGTAGGATAGTTTACTTTCTTGTTATGACAAAGATAATGATGTCTCGATGATGAGCGGACAAGATGGATGACCATGGAGGACCAGAAGGATGAGTCAAACTGACCAACTGGTGGAACCAACAAATGGTGGACCGACGGGACTAGATGACTTGTGAGATGACCTAACAACTAGCCAGGAAGCGAGCCAATCTGTTCAAGGGTTGAACCAATCAACCCAGATTGGTTCAAAAAAAGATCTTCATAAACAACAAGTTTCTACATGTGATGTGGACCTAGGATGATGCAATTCCTTGTGGCTCTAAGGAATTACATTAGGCTGACCATAAGCATCACTTTTGTTTATTTCATGTTTTCATTGTGGGATATAGCATGTATATGATACATACTATATATGTGGTGATCAGATAACGTATATGTATTCATACAAACTCCCTCAATTAAAATATTAGGTCTTAGATGCCTTCCATTAAAACCACACATGAAAATCTTGATCGAACAAGCATATATTTTCACAAAGCATGTTGCGTCGTGTATCTCGTAGATGTGTGATGGTAGATATGTAGATTTGCACGAAGCATGGTGCATACCTATCATGTTGGATATTGGGTTAGGATTAATTGGTGACTTGGAGAGCCCAAGCCTAGAGGTATGCATATGATTATGGTAAATATTTGCACATATCATCTATCCAAGAGTTGCATATGATGCAATTGGCATGATAGCCTACCTAAACAGTCAAGTTGTGAGCAATAGGCAAAAGCCGTCTCATGACTTGATGAAATGTGGATCTTGGCCAATTAAGAATATTGTATGCTGCAATATTTCAAATTGATATGTGAGGGCTATCAATTTGAATAAAATAGTGAGAACAGTGATAATTAAAAACCTAATTAATATCATCAAAATTTTCAAATCAAATCAAAAAGTTTTTGAATAATGCAAATTTTCTCTTGTAGAATCAAATGATGAACAAATCTATTTTACGATCAATCCTAAACAAGGACAAACTTGATAGGATAAATTTCTATGACTGGTTTTGGACTTTGAGAAGGGTTCTCAATGAAAAGTGCAAGATCTATGTCCTTGACAAACTAGTTCCAGAATTACCTACTCCTGATGCACCTAGGAAACAAGTGGATGCTTACTGGAAGCATGCCAATGATGCCTTGGAGATAAAGTACCCTATGCCTAGCTGCATGAACTATGAGTTGCATGAGCAGTGCGAGGACATGAGTGTTCTTGTGATGGTAACATATCTTAAGAAAGTGACACTTGGTCTTGCAAAGCAAGAAAGGGATGATATCCTAAAGGTGCTACTTGAGTCTAAGATGACAGAGGGAACCTCAGTAGAAGAACATGTGCTGAATATGATTGAATATGTGTATCATCTTGAAGAATTGGGATGCACCTTGACCAAAGAGTTTGCCACTAATATGATTCTAAAGACAATGCCAGAATCATATAGCCACTTTATTGCATGTTATCATGTGAATAATATGGCTGGACAGATGTCAGATTTGCTTGCCATGTTTATTCATGTTGAAGCAAACTTGAAGAAAGACAAGCCTGTGATGGTGATCAATGGAGCTGAGTCTAAGGATCAATGGAAGACCGATAAGAGTTATGAGGTCAAGCATAAATCTAAATCTTCAACACTCAAGATAAGGAGAAAGAACAGTACAATAGGAACTCATCCTTTGTACTTGAAGGCATTCAAGAAGAAGAAGATGGGGATGGTGATCTCCACTTCAGGTATATATGTTATTGAGATAAATCTATCTACTTCATCATCATGGGTACTAGATACCAGATGTGGATCTCACATATGTTCTCATATGCAGGATCAAAAAGGAAGTAGGCCTTTGGCAAAAGGCAAGGTAGAACTAGGCCTTTGGCAAAAGGCGAGGTAGAACTATGAGTTGCTAATGGCACAAGAGTTGCAACCAGCGCAATTGGGACCTATAGTTTATCTCTTCCCACAAGGCTTGTAATAGAGTTAAAGAACTGCTATTATGTACATGATATAAATAGAAACATCATTTCTGTATCTTGTATGGACAAGGATGCATTTGAATTCCATATTAAAAATGGTGGATGTTCTATTTCAAAAAGTGCGATCTTTTATGGTAGTGCCCCAATGTCTTATGGTCTTTAATTTCTAGATCTAAAGACATATGTTTATAATGTAAATACCAAAAGACTAAAACTCAATAACTCAAACAAAACATACCTTTGGCATTGTCATCTAGGGCACATAAATGAGAATCACATATTTAGACTCCATAAAGATGGTTATCTGGACTCTCTTGATTTCAAATCAATATAGACATGTAGATTTTGTTTGGTCGGCAAGATGGCTAAGACCCCTTTTATTGGTAACAATGAGAGGGCCAGTGATCTATTATGACTCATACATATTGATGTGTGTGAACCTTTTAGAACAACCACTAGAGGTGGGTATCGATACTTCATTACCTTCATTGATGACTTCACTAGGCATGGTTATGTTTATTTAATGAAACATAAGTCAGAAACTATTGAAAAGTTCAAGGAGTTAATGAACAAAGTATGAAACCAACTTGGTATAAGTATTAAGGTAGTTCATTCTGACCGAGGTGGAGAATACTTGAACCAAGTGTTTGAGGACCTTCTTAGAGATCATGGGATTGTATCTTGTTGGACTCCACCTAGAACACCACAACATAATGGTGTATTAGAAAGAAGGAATCACACATTACTAGATATGGTGAGATCAATGATGAGTTTAGCTGAGCTTATGACTACCTTATGGGGTATTCTCTAGAAACTGCCACTTTTACACTAAATCGAGTCCCATCTAAATTAGTTTAAAGATATCATATGACATATGGACTAGGAAGCAACCCAAAATGTCTTTTATGAGGATTTGGGGATGTGAAGCTTATGTCAAGAAAATGTTTCTTGAAAAGCTTGACCCAAGATTTGATAAATGCTACTTTGTTGGATATCCCAAAGAGATTGTGGGATATCTTGTATAATCCATCTGATAACAAAGTGTTTGTTTCCTGAGATATTGCATTCCTTAAAAAAGGAATTTATTTCCAAAGGAATCAGCCAGTGGCAAGTGGAATTCAAAGAGGTTGGAGACCAACAAGAAAACATTGAACCATTAGATGTACAAGATGAACCAAGAGAATCACAAAGTGTTGTGGAATCTCAAATTCCTCAAGTAATGCAAGAACCTCGTAGATCTACAAGACATGCCTTGAGCCTGAAAGATTTGAATATCTTGTAACTCAAGAAGGAAGTGAATTGGTCATAGATGATGAGCCAATATCATATCAAGATGCTATTGAGGGACCAGACTCTGAGAAATGGCTTGAGGCCATGAGATATGAGATGGAATCCATGTATAACAACAAAGTATGGACTTTGGTGGATCCACCTGAAGGGGTAAAACCAATAGGGTGCAAGTGGGTAAAACATAGGACTCTACTACAAAACACTAGCAGTATATCCAACCTTCAACAACCATTGCTCCTCTAGCTGCTCAGCCTCAACTGTACAATCTCTACCATGTCGTGCACGGCCACCTAAAAGATGTAGAAACCCATAAGGTGAGACCAACATCCCAACGAGAGATATAACTCTCTGCCAACAACTATTATAAGCACAGATGCATTAAATTAGGAAGATAACATTATTATTAGGATGACCAGATTCAACAAAATGATATGGGTAAAGCTAATGACACAAATGAGGTAGTTTAAGCATCTACAACTGAGCAGTAGAAAATCTTATACCTTTTGAAGGAATATGAAGAACATGTATAACCTTTATCAACTAAAAAGTATAAGAAACAAGGAAATAGGTCATCTAACGCGAATTGTATTTGACCTTAAGTAAAATATACTACACGGTTGTATTACATATTTTATTTGCCCTGAGGATTTGAGTCGTACCACCCAAATCCAACTAACCACTGCTAAGTCGAAATCATTGCCATACAAGATCTATGGAAGAGCCGGAATCCATGATCTTCCCACACTACTCAGTTAGTTCAATTCTGCACCGCAGTGACATATCGACCAAACTACAAAACAACAACTTATAGTCAATGCTATAGTCATTAAACACCTATCCCACCTTGGTACATGTCACGATGCTAGAAATTAGGGTATATAACCCAAATCACTGATGTAAAACCGTAGCAGTCCACTATCACATCATATCACATTTTCACCATCATCGATACCCAACCGTAGTTGTTCTCAAAACACTAGGGATCAAGATATCAAGGACACACACAATCACTTGCACCTTGCATACTCAACAATATGCTTTAGGTTTCCATTGGGAATACCCATTTCACCATCCAACAAAATTCTGACTCTAGAATGGATCTATGACACAAGGCACTACATGATTAGGGTTTCACTTAATTACTTATGCCAATTGGGATTCTTTTAAAACATCAATCATGTTACAATGCACAAATCCTAAACAAATTCTACAAAAAAATAGGGGTAAAGGTACAACTCTAGAAGATATAAAACGTACGAGGTATGAACTTATCCCATAATCACTTGATACCACTGCCATACCAGGCCATCAATATTATCACATCACTAGGGGATAACAATCCCTCATCTCATCACTAGATGATCCAACCTCACATTAGATATTGATCCTCTGCCAGGTCATAAGACCCAATCACATTATTCTTATACATCATCATTATCTCATCATGCCTCATAAATGCTTACAATCATCACCCCCTGTCATGTCAAATACACCATAGCAATCGCTAGCTATGATATTCATTCCACATGCAAGGTTAGGGTTACACAAGTAGGAGAGAGAAATCATCAACTCATACTATTCATTCAAGCAAGCTCAACAAATACATCATACACTTGAAATTAGGGTTAGGGTTTCTCACATAGTCGATTAGGGTTTCCATTTCAATACTTTTCATTAAACCCTCGCCACGTCATTTCCCATATTTTGGGAGCACATTAGGGTTAAGCATCATAGTTATGATCAATCAATCATTCCAGCAACACTATGTATCGACCATTCAAGAGCCAATATGTAGCAATCATCACTTACTTACACATGTGTAGTGACCTACTAGGTTAATACATTGTAGCAACCATAGTGTCAACCCCATAGGCATCGACCATAGGAGGTTAACACCTTGTTGCGACCAAGCTAGGTATGTGTAGAGACCAATCAAACAAAAGCATGTGTTGCGACCACAAGAAGACCACATGGTAGCTACCATTATAGCAATCAAACCAAGCTTAAACAACTATAGAGACCACCCATCTAGGGCTAGGGTTTATTTCACCCACAACACAACAACAAGCATCATGTAGCGATTACAAGCACCAAGGTGAGTGTAGGGACCTCAAGGTCAAGCCACTCTAAACAACACACAATTGAATCCAAAACAGAGTAGAACCATGATGGAAACAAATGATACCATCAAGGAAAGTAAACATCATCAAGTGGAAAAGATCCATGTAAAGATGGACACCAAAAGACCTAAAACAAACGTCACCAACACAAAAGACACATTAAGATGATAATGATTAAAACCCTAAGGATGATTATCACCAAAACTAATAAGGAAACCATGCATAGAGGAGATAAAACCACCATCTACCACATTCTTATGAAAACCGAAACCTCCATCTAACATAGATGGCTGAACCATAACATGGTGATAAAACTAAGGATAAAGATGCATGTAAGAAACAACAACTCCTTTATCACTTAGAATTCGGGTGCATGAATTAGGGTTTAGGGGAAAGAGTAATCTGTGAAAGAATACTTCAAAATATTAAATCCCATATCAAGCTATCTCCATCCATCAACTTTTGATCATATTTTAGATATGGAACAGTAGTATGCAAGCAAGATATGGTGCAATAATAGAAGAGAGGAAAGTTATATAACCCACCTTAAGATGGAGATCAAGCTCCAACACCATGATCTCCTAGAAAGAGAGAGAATATCCAACTAGGATCAACTCCATGACCAAAAAGGTCACCTCAAGAATAAAAGAACACACCAAGGTCATACGAAAGCTCAAGAAGAAGAAAACTCAATCCCTAGTCCAAAAAAGAGAGAAGAAAAAAGAAAGAAGAAAGAAGAAAGAAGAAAGAAGAAAGAGGGAAACTTCATCTCACTTAGGTACTCCCATGGAAAACCATGGATCTCGACCTCTATGGAGAGAAGTTCCTCAAGATAGACACGATGGTAGAACCATAGTCTCACGACCAAGAAAGGAAGAAGGAAGGAATAGGGTTCCAAAGGAAAGACGAGATCAAGGAGATAGAACCACTTACCAAGATCAAATATCACCTAGGATCACCATAAGAGAGATGATCAAGATCAAGATCACCACATGCAAGATAAGATAGGACACCAAGCTCCAAGGTCAGCACCTTCTCTTGCTCCACCAAGATCACAGCCGAACACAAGGGGGAAGAGAGAAAGAAGAGAACTAAAAGAGATACTTGCATGTGAAAGAGAGGGTTTATATACTCAAGGGTAGGAGGGAGGTAAATATCATGAGGTGTTAAGATATTATAGCACCAAAATGACACATTTCCACAAATCCATGGCCATGCAAGCACTCTATACATGCATGCAGGAAAGGGTGATAAAAATAAGGTAGTATAGCGACCACTTAGGTCCACTACACTCACAAGGTCAAAAGAAAACCAAACGGTCACAACACTCCACAAGATCAGAAACCCTAGGGACCAAAACCAAGGATAGGGCACTAAGGTTGCAACAAAAATCAACCAAGAGAGTGTTTCCATCACAACACCTCAACACCAACTTATATGGTCGAAACGTCCATCACTCAAGCATCCATGCAAAACCATGCAAACCCTAATATCATCTCATGATGCCACCTCATCAACCATAGTCCAACAAGGCTCCCAAGGCATCATTCTCTTTGTAATGATGCTAGGGTACAAAAGGCACAACCTACTTGTGAAAAATTGCAAGATAGACCCTCAAAATGGGTAAATTGCAACTTGGTCCGCAATAAGCATACCTAACTCAAGCATCAACCATACTGAACCAAACTAAGAACACATGTATGTCATATGTTATTAAGGAATCTCACGATATTATATTAAGGTTAAAGCATCTTATTAACCAAAGCCAACACAATTAAGCACTAAGCTAGGTTAGGGGTCTTACAACCATAAACCCCTAACAAGGATTTTGCCCCTGAAATCCTACACAAAAAGAGACATGTACTTCTTACACATCTTTTCCTCAATCTCCCAAGTGGCTTCTTTAATTCCATGATGATGCCACAAAATGTTAACAAATACGATATCCTTCTTCTTCAACTTCTTCACCCTACTATCAAGGATCAACACGGGACCCTACACATGTGACACGTCCTCATCTAGCTCAACCTCCACTGGTTGTAGCACCAACTCAGTGTCAGGGTGACACTTCCTCAACATTGAAACATTGAGCACTAGATGTACCTTGTGCAACTCAGGTGGCAACTCCAACCTATAAGCAACCTTTCTAACACGTTCCACCACATGGTAAGGTCCCATATACATGGGAGCCAACTTACCCTTCTTCCCAAACCTCAACATGCCTTTCTAAGGTGAGACCTTGAGGTATACTATATCTCCCACTTGAAACTCTAATGACCTATGATGATTATCAACATAAGATTTCTATCTATTGTGGGCTACCTTCAACTGCTGTTGTATCATCTTAATCTTTTATGTTGTCTACTGCACAAGCTCAGGACCCAAAAGATGATATTATCTGATCTCATACCATCACAATAGAGATCTACAAAGTCTCCCATATTAGACCTCATACGGTTCCATGTCAATACTCCTCTGATAGCTATTATTGTAGACAAACTCTATCAAATTGATGTGCACATCCCAAATGCCCAAAAACTGTAAGACACATGCTCTTAAGAGATCTACCAAAGTTTGTATAGTCCTCTTAGGCTGTCCATCTATCTGCGGGTGAAACATTGTGCCGAACCTCAATTGCGTACCCATGGTTGTATGTAGACACTTCCAAAAGTGACTAGTAAATTGAGGACCTCTGTTAGACACAGTGGTAGCTAGGATACCATGCAAGTGTACTATCTCATCAACATAAATATGTGCAAGCTTCTCTAATGTATATGTTGTCTTCATAGGAAGGAAACATGCAGACTTAGTTAACCTAACAATGATTACCCAACTAGAATCATAACCTTTGGCTGTCTTAGGAAGTCCAACCACAAAGTCCATCATGATATGATCCCATTTTCATTGTGGTATAGGAAACAAGTGCAAAGTTCCTATAGATTTCTGATGCTCTGCCTTAACCTGCTAACACATAGGGCACTTTGCCACAAACCTAGCTATGTCTCACTTCAAGCTGGGTCACCAATATAAATCATTAAAATTGTAGTACATATTGGTGCTACCTAGATGTATCATGTACATTGAAGAGTGAGCCTCTTCCAAAACCAACTTCCTTAGATAATCTACATCAGGTACCACTTCTCTACTGTAGTAACATGTTGTCCTATCCTCTGACTTGTTGAAGCCATCACACTTCTTGCTTCCAAACTCTACTCAGATATGCTAAATCACAGTATATCACACTGTGCATCTTTGGTTTTTTGTCTTAACATAGGGTTTACCTGTAAGTGGTCCAACAATCATGCCAACAAGGAGACCTACAACTTCACATTCATCTGACACCAGGAGACCAACGTGTCTCTCTTATGGCACACCAAAGAACAAAATAGTGCCTTATCAGTCGATGACATTGAAGAAGACTTCCTACTCAAGGAATCTGCCACCACATTTGCCTTCCCTAGATGGTAGTCTATGGTGCAATGATAATCTTTGATCAACTCCATCCAATGTCATTGCCTCATGTTCAACTCTTGCTTCGAGAAGATTTATAGTAGATTCTTGTGATCAGTGAAGATCTGACACTTCTCGCCATAAAGGTAGTGTCTCCATATCTTCAAAGCATGAACAACTATTGCAAGATGTAGATCATGTGTCAGGTAACTCTCCTCATGTTTCTTAAGCTATCACAAAGAAAAAGAAATCACATTTTTATC
This sequence comes from Alisma plantago-aquatica, assembly GCA_963693085.1. NCBI lineage: Eukaryota > Viridiplantae > Streptophyta > Magnoliopsida > Alismatales > Alismataceae > Alisma > Alisma plantago-aquatica. The sequence goes on along the minus strand of OY856410.1, from coordinate 186,785,106 downwards.
TTACATCAACACACAACCCAAACCATTCTTCAACGCATCACATGAAACTATATAACCTTTTCCTTGCTCAAGAAACACTAACACTGGTGCACTAGTCAGATTCTCTTTCAAAACATGAAAAGAATGCTGACACTTGTCATACCAAACGAGTGAAACATCTTTCCTCATCAACTTCGTTAGGGGTAACACCAATACACTGAAGTTCTTGAAAAACTTCCTATAATATCCCGCCAACCCAAGGAAACTACAAACTTTTATCAATTTCTTCAAGTGCTCCCATTCTAACATAGACTGAACCTTCTTGGGGTCCACACAAACACCCTCAACAAATATCATGTATCCAAGGAAAGACACCTCCTTCAGCCAAAATTCACACTTGTTGAACTTAGCGTACAACTTGTGCTGTCTCAACAAGGTCAACGCCTACCGTAGATGCTGCTCATGCTACTGGCTATCTCTGGAGTATATTAGGATGTTGTTGATGAACACAACCATGAATTAGTTAAGATAAGGTCTGAACACTCTGTTCATGAGGTCCATGAACGCTACTGGTGCATTGGTTAGCCCAAACGACATAAACACAAACTCATAGCGACCATACCGAGTCCTAAAATTTGACTTGGGTATGTCATCCACCTTGATCCATAACTAATTATATCCCGACCTTATATCCATCTTTGAGAACACTACAACACCCCTCAACTGATCAAATAGATCATTTATCCATGACAAAGGATACTTGTTCTTGATTGTCACCTTGTTCAACTGTTGGTAATTGATGCACAACCTCATGGATCCATCCTTCTTCTCAACAAACAACACTAGAACACCCCAAGGGGACGTGCTCGATCTGATAAATCCCTTTTCAAGAAACTCATGCAACTAGTTCTTCATCTCTTGCATTTCAACTGGTTCCATTTTGTATGGTGTCTGTGCTATCGGCTGTGTACTGAGAACTAGATTGATCTCAAAATCAATCTCTCGGGGTGGGGGGACACCAGGGAACTCATTGGGAAACACATCTTAAAACTCAAAAACAACTGACACCTCTTGAATAATAGGTTTCCTCACCTTGGTATCCACCACTTTTAAAAAAATGCTTCACAACCTTGCCTCATCAACCTCTTTGCCATCATAACTGACACCAAACATGTCAAAAGAATCTTCCTATCTCCTTGGAAGACCCACAAAGCATCACAATAAAAAAATGTGGCCACCTTGGAACTACAGTCCAAGACCACTCGATACTTATCCAAAGTGTCCATCCCAAGGATCACATTAAGTCCATGCATGCCAAGTGGTATGAGATCCACTTGATTGTTGCTTCCTAAAAAAGAAAGAACGTAAGAAGGAAACACCTCCCACAACTCAGAGGAACCAACCAAAGGGGTTTCTAAGTGAAGACTATCACATCTATGACTAGAAGGCAAAGATCAGCTAGCTATCACTTCTCTAGAAATAAAAGAGTGCATCACACTTGGGTCAACCAAAATAGATATAAATCAGGAAGAAGACAAATTAGAATGAGATAACTCCATCTGACCTAGTCATGACCCTCGAGTTGACTACTCCTTCCGACTGACTCATGGAATAGAATCGAGCCGTTGCCTATTGTTGCCCCCATCATCTGTTGGCTTGCCCAGACGAACCAACTGGTGATGCATAACCACGTCCTCAACCTCCACCACTGCTAAACTGTCTCTGCTGCAACCCTTGCCAACTTTTTCTCAGATGTTGCGTCACCTCTTCCTCCTTCACAGGCAGAACCACTTCGTATGCCCAACCTACCCACACTTATAGCAGACCCTTCTCTCATACCATGGCCTAGACGTCCCAATCACTGCCATTGATGCAACCGTGTGAGCTCCTATCGATGAAAAACTATGGCCTCTACCCTTTCTCAGAGACCACTGAGACTGAACTGGTGACCTCTGTTGTGACAGAGGCATCGAGAACCTAGGCTTCTTGAAGCCTCCAGACAGATGTCCTTGATGCTGTGTAGGTCTCTTCTGTTGGTATGTATGCCTAGAGATCCAATCATGTGATGATTGTAATGACATTGTTTGTAAATGATTTAATTAATGAATGAAAGCAAGGTTCCAATTTATTCCATTTATTTCAGTTATGAGATATTGATGTAACATTATAAATGCCTAGATAATAATATTACTCAATCACATATGTCTTCAAGTACGTGACTCGAAAGAAATGAGATCATACAGATGTTAAGAGTATATATATACATTCTCATTGTACCTGATTAGTGGTTATTGTGGAAGGTTGATAGATAAAAATGACACATAAGATCAGAGTGTGAGTTGGTAGATGACAGAGTCTCATTAGTCATGATATGTCTATAACAAAACAATCACATAGATACATGTTAGAGAATAGTGTATTGGACAGACCCACCATGATACTGACACATGGAAACCATTACCATGGTAGTCATAGTCAACTCTCATAGTGATGGTGGTGGTTGTGGTTCTTAGACCTAAAATGACTGCACTCATCAGATGTTGTTTGATATACTTTGACATCATCAAACACAATCTTGAAACATGGGTTGTTATAATGGTGATGATTGGGTGACTCTGACACATGGGGATTGATTGTCAGTGATAGAGATGAGATTTGTCCCTCCTACAGGAGTATGGTATCCTAGGTATCTTGATGAGTGAGATTGAGAAATGCATGGCCATGCATATGTGAGTCAATATGTGATATTGAGCTTACATATATATTAGACAGTCTACTCTTGGTTCAAGAAACAAGATTGAATGTTGAAGGGGGTGACTGCTCCATGCTTCGAGTTCAATCTAGATATCAATGACAAAGGAACTATAGAAATACTATAACACCATACACAGATTGTAGGTTGAAGTTGTTCCCCAACTTTCTATTCACTTGAGTAGCACTGATGTGCAACTAGGCACCACTCTTTGCTTTGTCATAAGTTAGTTATGGACATTCACTACCAACGTGATATCGGAACTATAGGGCCACACACACAAGTCTCGACCTAGAAGAGGAGTTTAATCTTGAATGATGATTAAATTAATTACTAAAGTATTTCAGTAATTGATTTACATAGCATATCAGCTGGCTACACTTCTAGACGCCCATCTCACAGGGTGAGACGACCGTCTAGAGTGCCAAATGGTCATCTCAAGGGCTGAGATAGGCGTTTGGAGTGCCATGATGATTTGAGTTGAAATTGGCTATGGGTTGAACCGACCAGCTCAAATCGGCTCACGAGATGACTTTCTAGGTGAGTGAGATGACCGTCTCACATGGGGGATACTACCTGGTTCATCTAGAAGAAGGTTCTAGATACTTTCCTTGATTCAATTGGATTACACATTACTTTTTGTGCAATGAATAAATGTTCAAAATTAATGGGAAATGAATTGTCAATTTCATATGAGATTCAAAAACTATGAAATGGCTGTGTCGCAGTGTAAGATGACCGCCTCGCATGCCAGACAACTGTCTGGGTCACTAGACGACCGTTTGGATGGTCACAGGTTGAAAAAATTCAAGATCTTTTGGCCCCTTCTACTCCCACATCAACTTAGAACCCTAACCATGGCCTCTATTATAAATAGAGGGGTACTGGGGGCCTCTCAGAGCACAACATAGACAATTGAGAATTAGTTGCTCTAAAAATTGTTGTCCTCTCTGGTTGTAGTAACCAATAGAGCCCAAACAAGTCCTACCCAACTACGGAGGGATAACAAGAGAGATAAAACTAGGATCATTGTTGTGGGAGAGCAGGTTGGTGACTAATACACCAATAGAAGGGATGACTCCTACCTTTACATTCTAGTAGGATGATAAGAGTTCTAGGCGGTCCATGTGAACTTTTCTAGAGGTGGGAGGCCATTATCTGCCGCTAGGAGAACAACGTCAACCAACCGTCCATTGTGAGAGGAGTTGCTGCTGATGACGACGTTCGAGGCTGTAGTCTGTGGTGCTTACCAGGAGGTGCAATAGTCAGACGAGTCCCGTGCAACTAGAATACAATTGCACATCTACAATGACACGAAGATGTTGCTAGACTTTCTCTAGGACTAGGTATATCCTAAAAACCATTCTTCCTATATTATAGTAATTGACGTGATCTATTGATTATGGGGAATATGATAATTTTTTTATTCTGTTGTCTATTATGTAGCCAATTTTCCCAAAAGTGGTATCAGAGCCAACATCAATTTACTATATTATGGGATAATCAATATGATTGGATTTTGATTTTGTCATTTTATTATTTTATGTGATGTTAATAATACCTATCCAATCAAATACCAAAATAATCACAAACTATATATATATATATATATATATATATATATATATATATATATATATATATATATATATATATATATATATATATATATATATATATATATATATATATATATATATATATATGGGTATATCTTCGCTACCCGTGCGGGTAACTAAGATTTCGCTACCCGTGCATCAAATTTGTAATAGGATGACACATATATGTAATGAGACAACCAAATTTGTAATGAGACAACCAAAATTGTAATACAAAAACTCATTTTGTATTACAGTGCTGTTACAGTAATAAATATATATTTATTACTATAACAGCGTTGTAATACAAAATGAGTCTTTGTATTACAATTTCGGTCGTCTCATTACAAATTTGGATTGTCTCATTACAAATGCATACCTTCTCATTACAAAACTGATGCACGGGTAGTGAATCTTAGTTACCCGCATGGGTAGCGAAGATATACCCTATATATATATATATATATATATATATATATATATATATATATATATATATATATATATATATATATATGCAATTTACATGCGTCGCCCTAAAAGCGATTTTGATGGTGGATGTGTAGCATGGTTATGGCCAGTAACCTCTATTATCTGTATATGGTTGTGTGGCTGGTTTATGCTTTTATCTCAGGCTTCATACCGAGCGTCTATCTTACCTTGCCAATGTAAAAGTATTATTCTTTCCTACCCTTGCTTCCCTCGAATGTATCTCGAGGTTTCTCAATAATTATGTAAAAGTAGGATAGTTTACTTTCTTGTTATGACAAAGATAATGATGTCTCGATGATGAGCGGACAAGATGGATGACCATGGAGGACCAGAAGGATGAGTCAAACTGACCAACTGGTGGAACCAACAAATGGTGGACCGACGGGACTAGATGACTTGTGAGATGACCTAACAACTAGCCAGGAAGCGAGCCAATCTGTTCAAGGGTTGAACCAATCAACCCAGATTGGTTCAAAAAACGATCTTCATAAACAACAAGTTTCTACATGTGATGTGGACCTAGGATGATGCAATTCCTTGTGGCTCTAAGGAATTACATTAGGCTGACCATAACCATCACTTTTGTTTATTTCATGTTTTCATTATGGGATATAGCATGTATATGATACATACTATATATGTGGTGATCAGATAACGTATATGTATTCATACAAACTCCCTCAATTAAAATATTAGGTCTTAGATGCCTTCCATTAAAACCACACATGAAAATCTTGATCGAACAAGCATATATTTTCACAAAGCATGTTGCGTCGTGTATCTCGTAGACGTGTGATGGTAGATATGTAGATTTGCACGAAGCATGGTGCATACCTATCATGTTGGATATTGGGTTAGGATTAATTGGTGACTTGGAGAGCCCAAGCCTAGAGGTATGCATATGATTATGGTAAATATTTGCACATATCATCTATCCAAGAGTTGCATATGATGCAATTGGCATGATAGCCTACCTAAACAGTCAAGTTGTGAGCAATAGGCAAAAGCCGTCTCATGACTTGATGAAATGTGGATCTTGGCCAATTAAGAATATTGTATGCTGCAATATTTCAAATTGATATGTGAGGGCTATCAATTTGAATAAAATAGTGAGAACAGTGATAATTAAAAACCTAATTAATATCATCAAAATTTTCAAATCAAATCAGAAAGTTTTTGAATAATGCAAATTTTCTCTTGTAGAATCAAATGATGAACAAATCTATTTTACGATCAATCCTAAAGAAGGACAAACTTGATAGGATAAATTTCTATGACTGGTTTTGGACTTTGAGAAGGGTTCTCAATGAAAAGTGCAAGATCTATGTCCTTGACAAACTAGTTCCAGAATTACCTACTCCTGATGCACCTAGGAAACAAGTGGATGCTTACTGGAAGCATGCCAATGATGCCTTGGAGATAAAGTACCCTATGCCTAGCTGCATGAACTATGAGTTGCATGAGCAGTGCGAGGACATGAGTGTTCTTATGATGGTAACATATCTTAAGAAAGTGACACTTGGTCTTGCAAAGCAAGAAAGGGATGATATCCTAAAGGTGCTACTTGAGTCTAAGATGACAGAGGGAACCTCAGTAGAAGAACATGTGCTGAATATGATTGAATATGTGTATCATCTTGAAGAATTTGGATGCACCTTGACCAAAGAGTTTGCCACTAATATGATTCTAAAGACAATGCCAGAATCATATAGCCACTTTATTTCATGTTATCATGTGAATAATATGGCTGGACAGATGTCAGATTTGCTTGCCATGTTTATTCATGTTGAAGCAAACTTGAAGAAAGACAAGCCTGTGATGGTGATCAATGGAGCTGAGTCTAAGGATCAATGGAAGACCGATAAGAGTTATGAGGTCAAGCATAAATCTAAATCTTCAACACTCAAGATAAGGAGAAAGAACAGTACAATAGGAACTCATCCTTTGTACTTGAAGGCATTCAAGAAGAAGAAGATGGGGATGGTGATCTCCACTTCAGGTATATATGTTATTGAGATAAATCTATCTACTTCATCATCATGGGTACTAGATACCAGATGTGGATCTCACATATGTTCTCATATGCAGGATCAAAAAGGAAGTAGGCCTTTGGCAAAAGGCAAGGTAGAACTAGGCCTTTGGCAAAAGGCGAGGTAGAACTATGAGTTGCTAATGGCACAAGAGTTGCAACCAGCGCAATTGGGACCTATAGTTTATCTCTGCCCACAAGGCTTGTAATAGAGTTAAAGAACTGCTATTATGTACATGATATAAATATAAACATCATTTCTGTATCTTGTATGGACAAGGATGCATTTGAATTCCATATTAAAAATGGTGGATGTTCTATTTCAAAAAGTGCGATCTTTTATGGTAGTGCCCCAATGTCTTATGGTCTTTAATTGCTAGATCTAAAGACATATGTTTATAATGTAAATACCAAAAGACTAAAACTCAATAACTCAAACAAAACATACCTTTGGCATTGTCATCTAGGGCACATAAATGCGAATCACATATTTAGACTCCATAAAGATGGTTATCTGGACTCTCTTGATTTCAAATCAATATAAACATGTAGATTTTGTTTGGTCGGCAAGATGGCTAAGACCCCTTTTATTGGTAACAATGAGAGGGCTAGTGATCTATTATGACTCATACATATTGATGTGTGTGAACCTTTTAGAACAACCGCTAGAGGTGGGTATCGATACTTCATTACCTTCATTGATGACTTCACTAGGCATGGTTATGTTTATTTAATGAAACATAAGTCAGAAACTATTGAAAAGTTCAAGGAGTTAATGAACAAAGTATGAAACCAACTTGGTATAAGTATTAAGGTAGTTCATTCTGATCGAGGTGGAGAATACTTGAACCAAGTGTTTGAGGACCTTCTTAGAGATCATGGGATTGTATCTTGTTGGACTCCACCTAGAACACCACAACATAATGGTGTATTAGAAAGAAGGAATCACACATTACTAGATATGGTGAGATCAATGATGAGTTTAGCTGAGCTTATGACTACCTTCTGGGGTATTCTCTAGAAACTGCCACTTTTACACTAAATCGAGTCCCATCTAAATTAGTTTAAAGATATCATATGACATATGGACTAGGAAGCAACCCAAAATGTCTTTTATGAGGATTTGGGGATGTGAAGCTTATGTCAAGAAAATGTTTCTTGAAAAGCTTGACCCAAGATCTGATAAATGCTACTTTGTTGGATATCCCAAAGAGATTGTGGGATATCTTGTATAATCCATCTGATAACAAAGTGTTTGTTGCCTGAGATATTGCATTCCTTAAAAAAGGAATTTATTTCCAAAGGAATCAGCCAGTGGCAAGTGGAATTCAAAGAGGTTGGAGACCAACAAGAAAACATTGAACCATTAGATGTACAAGATGAACCAAGAGAATCACAAAGTGTTGTGGAATCTCAAATTCCTCAAGTAATGCAAGAACCTCGTAGATCTACAGGACATGCCTTGAGCCTGAAAGATTTGAATATCTTATAACTCAAGAAGGAAGTGAATTGGTCATAGATGATGAGCCAATATCATATCAAGATGCTATTGAGGGACCAGACTCTGAGAAATGGCTTGAGGCCATGAGATATGAGATGGAATCCATGTATAACAACAAAGTATGGACTTTGGTGGATCCACCTGAAGGGGTAAAACCAATAGGGTGCAAGTGGGTCTTTAAGATCAACACCGACATGGATGGAAAAGTTCAATTCTATAAGGGCAGATTGGTTGCAAAGGGTTTTAGACAAGTTCAAGGTGTTGACTATGACAAAACCTTTTCTCCACTGGGCATGGTTAAGTCCATTAGGATCATGCTTGCTATTGCAGCATATCATGACTATGAGATTTGGAAAATGGATGTTAAAACCACATTCCTTAATGGTGAGGTTGTGTACATGACACAAATTGAGGGTTTTATAGATCCAAAATTTGCAAATAAAGTCTGTAAGCTACAAAGGTCAATATATGGATTGAAGCAAGCAACTCAGAGCTAACATCTTCATTTTGATGAGACTGTCAAAGAGTTTGGCTTTATACAAAATGAAGATGAACCCTGTGTGTACAAGAAGGTTAGTGGGAGCATAGTGAATTCCTCATATTGTATGTAGATGGCATGTTATTGGTGGGGAATGACATCCCTACTTTACAAAAGGTAAACACATGGCTTGGAAATACATTTTCTATGAAAGACTAGGGAGAAGCATCCTACATCTTGGGGATATAGATCTATAGATATAGATCAAGAAGGCTTCTTGGACTAAGTCAGAGCACATACATTGAAAAAGTGTTGAAGCAATTCAGCATGGAGAACTTAAAGAGAGGAAACCTGCCTGTGCATCATGGTGTCCCCATCTCTAGAGCTCAATGTCCAAGTTCTTGTGAAGAAAGGGAACACATGAGTTTGATTCCATATGCCACAACAATTGGATGAATTATGTATGCAATGTTGTGTACCCATCTAGACGTCTCATATGCCTTGAGCATGATGAGAAAATATTAGTCATATACAGGTGATGCTCACTGGATATCCGTAAAGAACATCCTCAAGTACTTGAGAAGGACTAAGAATCAGTTCTTAGTCTACGGAGGAGAGGAGGAGTTGGTGGTAAAGGGTTGCACTGATTGCAAGCTTACAAACTGATCAAGATGATTACAAATCACAACCAGGACTCATGTTTTGCCTAAACAATAGAGCTATAAGCTAGAAGAGTTCCAAGAAAGAGACAATTGCTGATTCTACAATATAGGCAGAATATATTGTTGCATCGAATGCAACAAAGGAGGATGTATGGATCAAGAAGTTCATTATAGAACTTGGGGTCATTTCAAGAATCAACGACACAATCGAGCTATATTATGACAACAATGAAGCTATTGTACAAGCTAATGAACCCTGATCACATCAGCTCTCAAAGCATATACAAAGGCGATATCATCTCATATAAGAGATCATATAATGAGGAGATGTAAAGATTTGCAAAGTACCAACTACGAACAATGTTGTTGATCCCTTGACAAAGGTACTTTCACAGTAGAAGCATGAAGATTATGTTAGGTCACTCAGAATTTGTGGGTGATTGTCTCTAAGTGCAAGTGGGAGTCTACTGGTAGGTATGCCCAGAAAGCCGATCATGCGATGATTGTAATGACATTATTTGTATATGATTTGATTAATAAATAAAGGCAAGCTTCTAATTTATTCTATTTATTTCAGTTATGAGATAATGATGTAAACATTATAAATGTCTAGAGAATAATATTACTCAATGATGTATATCTTCAAGTATGTGACTTGGAAGAAATGAGATCATATGAATGTTAAGAGTACATATATACATTCTCATTATGTCCCTAATCGTTTTTTATTGTGAAAGGTTGATAGACAACAATGACACATAAGATCAGAGTGTAAGTTGGTTGATGAAAGAGTTTCATTAGTCATGATATGGTAATACCAAACTAATCACATAGATACATGTTAGAGAATAGTATATTAGTCAGACCCACCATGAGACTGAAACATGGAAACTATAACCATGGTAGTCATAATCAGCTCTCACAGTGATGATGGTGGTTCTTAGACCTAAAATCACTACACTCATTACATGTCATTTGGTACGCTTTGAGATCATCAAATGCCATCCTGAAACATGGGTTGTTATAACGATGATGATTGGGTGATTGTGACACATGGGGATTTACTGTGAGTGATAGAGATGGGATTTGTCCCTCCTACAGGAGTATGATATCCTAGGCATCTTGATTAGCGAGGTTGAGAAATACATGTCCATGCACATGTGAGTCAATATGTGATATTGATCTTACATATATCTCAGACAGTCTACTCTTGGTTCAAGAAACAAGATTGAATGTTGAAGGTGGTGAATTCTCCATGCCTCGAGTTCAATCTGGATATCAGTGACAAAGGAACTATATAAGCACTGTAACACCATACACAAGTTTTAGGTTGAAGTTGTTCCCCAATTTTCCATTCACTTAGGTAGCACTGATGTGCAACTAGGCACCACTCTTTGCTTGTGATGTCATAAGTTAGTTATGGACATTCACTGCCAACGTGATATGGGACCTATAGGGTCACACACATAGTCTCAACCTAGAAGAGGAGTTCAATCTTTGAATGATGATTGAATTAATTACTAATGCATTTAGGTAATTAATTCACACACTGTATCGACTAGCTAGACTGCTAGATGCCCATCTCACAGGGTGAGACGACCGTCTAGAGTGCTAAAAGGTCATCTCAAGGGTTGAGATGGGCATTTGGAGAGCCACGATGATTTGAGTTGAAATTATCTATGGATTTAACTGTCTGGCTCAGCTCAGCTCACCAGATGATCGTCTGAGTGAGCGAGACAGCCATATCACATAGACAAGGCTACCCGGTTCGATCAGAAGAAGCTTCTAGATACTTTCCACGATTTGCTTGGATTACACATTACTTGTTGTGCAAGGAATTAATTTTTAACATTAATGGGAAAGAAATTTCCAATTTCATATGCGATTGGGAAACTGTGAAACGGATGTCTCGCAATGTGAGATTCCCATCTCACATGCCATACAACCGTTTGGGTCACCAAATGACTTTTTGGGTGGTCGTAGGTTGTGAAATTTCAAGATCTTCTGGTCCCTTCCACTCCGATTGGAAACACTGACCCTGACCTCTACTAAGAGGGGTACTGGGGTATTCCCGGAGTACAACACAAACAATTGAGAATCAATTGCTCTAAAAATTATTGTCCTCTTTGGTTGTGGTAACCAAGAGAGCCCAAGCAAGTTCTACCTGACTAGGTAGGGATAGAAATGGAGCGAACAAATGAGATCATTCTTGTGGGAGAGCACGTTGGTGACTAGTACACCAATGGAAGGGACAACTCCTTCCTATCCATTCTAGTAGGATAATAGGAGTTCTAGGCGGTCCATGTGGACTTATATAGTTGATGGAGGCTATTTTCTGTCACGAGGAGAACAATGTCAACCAGTAGTTCATTGTGAGAGGAGCTTCTACAGATGACGACATTTGAGGCTGTAGTCTGAGGAACAATATTCAGACAAGTCCCAATGCAACTAGACGATAGTTGTGCATCTACGACGACGAGGAGATATCTCTAGACTTACTCCTGGACCATGTATATCCTCAAAACCTTCCTTCCCATTATAGTAGACACAATCTGCTGATGATGAGGAATATGGTAGATCATTTTTTTGTTTCTACTGCCTATTCTGCAGCCATATTTCCCAACCTCTTCTTGGCATGTGCCTCTTGCTTCTCTACAACTGATTGCTCTACTCTCCCAACTAATCTCACAAATGTGGAAAACTGTTCCATGTTCTCTAAAGCTGACACCATCATTGTCAACTTAGAGCACAAACCCTTCTCAATGCATCTAATCCTCTCTTTGTCCATCATAGATATATGTAGGCAAAACCTTAGAAGCTCCATGAACTTGGCTTTATACTCTTTGATTGTCATAGATCCCTACCAGATCTTCTTAAACTACGATATCTTCTCATCTAGGTATGTCTCGGGGAAATATCGTCTCACGAACTCCTACCAAAAAATCTTCCCAACTGATCACAACACCAAGCCTTTTCTTCTCCTTGATGGCCCACCAATGGCCAACACTTCCTTTCAACAGGTACACCACATGCTTCACATTATCCTCTTTGGGGATATTGAGGATCTTGAAGGTCTTTTCCAACTTGATCAACCACATGTCCACACGTACCAACATACTCTATCACCCTTACACGTCTCAACCTCTCGAAGGTCTTCCTAGAACCTCGAGATTCTACATTGGGAACAACTTCCCTTGCTTAAGTATGTGCATTCTATCCAGCATATGCGTCATCATGGCCATAAACTATACAAACATGGACTAAAAAGTGGGATTGAACATAATAAATAGGTCAAAATTCCATCATCTCTTGCCTACCTCTTGGCACAGCCACACTTCTCTCTACATGTTCCTCATATTCTCCAGACATATCTTTCCCTGTCTTCTTCTTCTTCTGCATAAGAAGAAGTTACCATAAGATATGTTGGATGACACTAGAATAGATACAAACCCTAGTCCTATGTCCATGTATACTTAATGAACCTAAAGCTCTAATACCAAGAGATGATGGACCTGAACGCCTATATTTCTGATATTAATTTGATTTTTTTTTAAATTGGCCATTCTATTCATCCCGTGGCCTGGGCTCAATCCTGGGACCTCTAACTAACAAACTGAGTGTCTAACCATCTTGGTGTCTTCTGTTAGACACCCTTTGAAGGAAGCCAATTCACTTGGGTAAACAAGCAGATGGGGTCACCCACCATTTGGCAGAGGCTTGATAGAGTGCTGATGAACGGCCCTTGGAGGGAGGCTTGTCCTTCAACTTCTTCGTTTCACCTCACCCACTTCCGCGTATCAGACCACTGCCCAATCCTCATTAGGACTGGGAGGCAGATGCCCAAGAAGAGAACTCCTCATTTTAGCTTCAGATCTGTATGGTTACAGGATGAGAGATGCTTGAAGATTATTGAAGATGCATGGTCGGTACCAGAGGTGGGACATCCATCCTTTTGCTTTTATAGAAAGCTCAAGCGAGTTAGAGAGGCGCTGAAGGTATGGAGCAAGTCGACGTTTGGGAACATTGCACAATGTATCCGTGACTTAGAAGATGTAGTCTTTACTACACAGGTCGCTTTTGATGAAAATCCCACGGAACTGAATGAATCCATGCTTAGAGATGCTGAGATGGAATGGCAGCTATTACTTGATCAGGAAGAAGCCTTGCTTAAGGAAAAGGCGCACATTGATTGATTGACCGATGGCGAGAGAAACACGCCATTTTACCACGCGGTAGTCAAGGCAAGGAGAAGAAGGAGATCGTTATCAAGCCTTCTTCTCCTGGATGGTACGACCACTGATGATGCTGAGGAAATGGCGGCGGCTGCAGCTCTACATTTCCAGAACTTTTACAGTGAGGAAGGCGAGGTGGATGAGGAGCAGCTAGCAATTTGTTTACAAGACCTCTCAGAGACTGTTTTGGAGGATGATAATTTTTTGATGACAGCCGACCCGCTCCCGGAGGAGGTTTTACATGCCATCGGACAGATGGACCAGACGGCGGCCCCTGGGCCCGATGGGTTCACAATCCCTTTCTTCTTGGCGGCGTGGACCATCATTAGAGAGGATTATATCAAGATGGTTAAATCTTTCTTCTCAAGACAGCAATGCCACATGAGTCTCTTCTGCTGCCGGATTCTTCTCATCCCCAAGAAAGACTCATCGGAGATCCTCACAGTGGATTTTCACCCTATTTCGATTGAAAACGTCTCGTTACGGATCATCAGCCGTATTTTGAGTGATAGACTGACGCAGTTCATGCCTTCAATGATTTCGTTATCACAGGGTGCATTCATTGGGGGTAGAGACATTACCAATAACATCAAACTGGCTAAAGAACTGCTCCATGACATCAATCAAGGTGGTGAGTTCCCTAATGTGATTGTCAAGTATGACATGTCCAAGGCGTACGACAGGATTGTTTGGAAGGTTTTGAAGAGTGTGCTGAACAAGGTGGGATTCACCCAGGATGTGGTTGATCTTCTGCTGAGCCCTGCGATGGCCTGGGCGTCTGTGACTATTGGCGATGCTACGGTGGGTTTTTTCCCCATGAAGAGAGGACTCAAACAGGGCAATGCTTTATCTCCATACCTTTTTATTGTCTTTGAAGAGATCCTTTATAGGAGGATTCAGAAGCTCACCGAAGACCACCTCATTTCCAGATTTCGCACTAGAGGCATGGGCGTAGCACCTTCGGCTTTATTCTATGCAGATGACATGTTAGTGTTTGCCAATGCAAACCATGCGTCGATCGCTGCTATCCGTGAGACATTTAGCTCATATGAGAAAGCTGCGGGTCATATGACTAACAGGGATAAATCAGTCTGTATTATCGGCAAATCTGATATGAATACAACCCATTCCATATCTACTGAGCTCGGTCACGTCAAGGTTGAAGAAGCATTTACTTACCTAGGCGTCCCCTTGAAGAAAGGTCGATATAAACTTGTCGACTTTGAATATCTTATCTGTAAGATTAATGATAAGGTGGCTTCTTGGAAGGTGAGGGTTCTCTCTTTCTCGGGCCGCAGATTGCTCATCGCCCATGTTCTGACATCTACCATGATATATACAGCGGCCGCAGTCGGTATACCGATAGGAATTGCGCTTCACATTGATAGAATCTTGTCTAGATTTCTATGGGCGGATAGAGAAAATCATAGCAGAAAGGCCTGGGTAGGATGGGATCAGATTGCTACTCCCTTCCATCTAGGAGGGCTTGGTCTTTCCACGATACAGACAATTAATGAAGCTTTTGAAGCCAAAGCATGCTAGGAGGTTTTGACAGGTAGGTCGTTGTAGGCCATTTTCTGTAGATCCAAGTATGCGAGCTCATCTTCTTCTAGATCTGGCACTCACCCGAGCTTTTTGAAGCTTAGTAGCAATGCATCACCATACTGGAACAAGGTTTGGAGGATGTTCCCGAGGATCCTTCCATATAGCAGATGGATTGTTGGGACTGGTCGAATCCCGTTTTGGGATGACATATGGTGCGATGAGAGGCTTAGAGACTATGCTTTGGTACCTAGTGACAGGAACCTTGGATTCCTTGTCAACGATTTTTGGTCTAGCGACAACAACAGATGGGATTGGCACGCGTTGGGACAAGTTCTGAATGAACAAGGTTTGGATCTTGTTAATAGATCTAGTGCCATGGTTACTAACTTGGATGATAAGTTAGTATGGACCCCGGACATCACTGGAACTTTTTCCTTGTGATCGGTAAAAAAGATTCTGAGACATCATGAGCCAGAAGGTTTCTCAGACCTGGGGAAGATTTGGAGTCTAGACATGCCGAGAGAAAGCACCATCATTTGGAAATTAGCCAGGAGGGCAATTCTGACTGATGATAACATTCGTGACAGATGCCTTATCCCTCTCACCTCCATTTGTTGTTGTTGTGAGGACCCTCAAGTTGAAGATGCATTCCATTTGTTTTTCCTGAGTCAGGCTGTGGAAACTCTGTGGGCGATGTTTACAGATCTTGTGGAGGTTGAAGCACCAATGGATGTTCAAGCTTTGTTGACACAATGCTTGAGGGGTCGATCGTGGGGTCTGATTGACTGGCTTGCTGGAATATTAGCTATGATGATCCCTTGCAGCATATGGAGGATGAGATGCAAAGCTAGGTTCCAAGATGTGAGAACACCTATTAGTAGGGAGTGGGATTGGATCGTGCTTAACATCAATCACTTGTTGAAGAAGGCCACCTTTCCACCTCCTGTTGACAGAAGCTTATATCAAAGGTTGGAAGACATGCTTATCGACCATCCCATTATAAGGCTGAGAGAGATTCGGTTGATTAGATGGAGTCTGCCGGACATCCACAATCTCAAGCTGAACTTATCTATTGGAAGGGATAGAGATTCCTCTGGTTATATGAGGAGATGGATGGCGGGGATTGTGAGGAACCACAATACACAGATGTGCTTAGCATTTCGTTTCTGGCTGAAGACCTCAGCTTATGACTTGGCCTTCCTCCAAGCTTGCTTCATTGGTCTGATGTTGGCCGAGGAACATGTGCTCCATGTTTTTGAGATCGAAATTACTGATGAAAGCACGGTTAATATTCTATGGAAGGGTGTGAAAGAGCCATGGAGAGCTTCTAGTTTTATTGGTGACATCAAGAAGATGATTGATACCAATGGCATTTTGGGATATGTAGTTCACAAAGATGCTAACACGATTCCGAATACCCTAGGTAAGTTGGGAAGACACAGTGATGAGCCCTTTATTTGCTCGGAGGAGAGATTATTACCAACGAGAATCAGAGGCATGTTATCCCTAGAGAGAAAGAGGACACCCTATGTGGTGGTGAGGAATCAATGATTTTTCTTGAACTTATTTGCGGGTTGGATGATCTCTGATGACTGGTGTGGATGTCTTCCTTTTTTTGGGTGTTTTGTTTCGTTTGGGCTGATACATGTGTTTTATGAACATGAGTTGTACCTTTTTGATGATTGGTTGAGCCCACATGAGGAGGGTGGGGTGAATAAAAACACCTCCTGACTTGTCCAAAAAAAAGCTCTAATACCAACCTTTTCATGTGACAAACTAATGCCACATCAGTGAGATTACTCAAAACAAAGCGTGGAACTGATACTAACATCAAGATTACCATAATACAAGGTAATTTAAATCTGATTCCATACAACCACAAAAGTAGAAACACATTACATCTGAGTCCATAAATGGTGCCACATGTATCATATATCATGCCAAAAGATAATACACATTACTGTTCAGTGGCCATCCTACCACAACCTATTATATATAATCACCTGTCCACATACACAAGACATATCTATACAACCATAGCATACTACCAAAAACCTTGTATCGATGTACAACATCTACAAAACACCCCCAAGGACCTAAGAATACATGGATGACATATATGACTATACTACAAAACACTAGTAGCATATCCAACCTTCAACAACTACTGGTCCTCTTGCTGCTCAACCTCAACCGCACGAACTCTACCTCATCATGCACGACCACCGAAAAGATGTGAAAACCCACGGGGTGAGACCAATGTCTGAACGAGAGATATAACTCTCCACCAACAAATATTATAAGCACAAATGTATTAAAGCATGAATATAACATTATTCTCAAGATGAGAAGATTCAACTAAATAATATGAGTAAAGATAATAACATAGATGAGGCAGTTTAAGAATCTACAACTAAGCAATAGAACATCTTATATATTTAGAAGGAGTATGAAGAACATGTATAACCTTTATCAATTAAACAATATAAGAAACAAGGAAAGGGATCATCCAATGTAAATCATATTTGACTCTAAGCAAAATATACTACATGGGTGTATTGCGTCTTTTATTTGCCCTGAGGATTTGAGTCGTACCACCCAAATCCAATGGACCACTGGTAAGTCAAAATTAGTGCCATATAAGATCTATGGTAGAGCCAGACTCCATGATCTTCCCAAACTACTCAGTCTAGTTTGAGTCAGCACCACAATGACATATCAGTCAAACTACAAAATAAAAACTTATAGCTATAGTCTTGTAAACACCTATCCTGCCTTGGTACAGGTCACAACGCTAGAAACTAGTGTATATAATCCAAATCACTAAGGTACAACCACACCTGTCCACTATCACATCATATTACTTTTTCACCATCATCGAGACCATACCATAGTCATTCTCAAAACACTTGCGATCAATATGTCAAGGACACACACAGTCACTTGCACCTCACATACTCAGAAGTATGCACTCCGAGTTTCCCTTGGGAATACCTTTTTCACCATCCAACAAAGTTTTGACTTTGGAATGGATCTATGGTACAGGGAACTACATGATTAGGGTTTCACTTGATTAATTATGCCAATTGGGTATATCTAATGCATCAATCAAGTTACAACGTACAAACACTAAACAAATTCTACAAAATAAATAAGGGTAAATGTACAACTCTAGAAGATATAAAATCTATGAGTTATGAACTTGTCCCATCATCACTTTATACCACTCCCATACCAGGCCATCAAAATTATCACATTACTAGGGGATAACAATCCCTCATCTCATCACTGGAGTATACCACGTCACATTAGGCATTGAACCTCTACCAGGTAATAATACCCGATCATATTATTCATGTACATCATCATTATTTCATCATGCCTCATAAATGCTTACAATCATCACCCTGTGTCATGTCAAATACACCATAGCAATCACTAACTATGATATTCATTCCTCCTACAAGGTTAGGGTTCCAAAAGTAGGAGAGAGAAGACATCAACTCATGCTATTCATTCAAGAAAGATCTACAAGTACATCATACACTTGAAATTAGGGTTAGGGTTTCTCATATATCCAATTAGGGTTTCCATTTCAATATCTATCATTAAACCCTAGGTACATCATTTCCCATATTCTTGGAGCACATTAGGGTTAAGCATCATAGTTATGATCAATTAATCATTCCAACACCACTATGTATCGACCAATTCAAGAGACAAGATGTAGCAACCATTACTTACTTACACATGTGTAGCAACCTACTAGGCTAATACATTGTAGCGACCATAGTGTCAAGCGACCATATGAGTTTAACACCTTGTCACGACCAAGCTAGGTATGTGTAGTGACCAATCAAATAAAAGCATGTGTTGTGACCACAAGAAGATCACATGTAGTGACCAATGTAGCGATTAAACCAAGATCAAACAACTGTAGCGACCACCCATCTAGGGTTAGGGTTTGTTGCGCCCAAAACACAACGACAAGAATCATGTAGTGATCAGAAGCACAAAGTTGAGTGTAGTGACGCCAAGGTCAAGATACTCCAAACATTACATAAACGACTCCAAAACAGAGTAGAACCATGATTAAAAAGATGATAACATCAAGGAAACTAAACATCATCAATGGGAAAAGCTCCATGTAAAGATGGACACCAAAAACCCTAAAACAAACATCACCAAGACAAAATCCACATGAAGATGATAAAGATTAAAACCCTAAGGATGGTTATCACCAAAACCAACAAGAAAGCTATGCATCTCATTAAAACTAAAACCTTTGTCTAACATATGATGGCCGAACCATAACATGGTGATAAATCCAAGGATTAAGATGCTTGTAAGAAACAACAACTCCTTTATCACTTAGAATACGAGTGCATGAATTAGGGTTTAGCTGAAAGAGTAATCTATACAAGAATACTTGAAAATATTAAACCCCAAATCAAGCTAGAACCATCCATAAACTTTTGATCATATTATATATATAACAGTAGTATGCAAGCAAGAATATGGTGCAATAATAGAAGATGGGAAAGTTATATAACCCACCTTAAGATGAAGATCAAGATCCAAAGCCACAATCTCTAAGAAAGAGAGATAACATCCAACTAGGATCAACTCCATGACCCACAAGGTCACCTCAAGAAGATAAGAACACATCAAGATCAAAGGAAAGCTTAAGAAGAAGAAAACTCAAGCCCTAGGCTGAGCAAGAGAGAAGAAATAAGAAAGAGGGAAAATTCATCTCACTCAGGTACTCCAATGAAAAACCATGGATCTTGACCTCTATTGAGAGAAGTTCCTCAAGATAGACACCATGGTAGAACCATAGTCTCACGGCCAAGAAAGGAAGAAGGAAGGGATTGGGTTCCAATGGAAAGACGAGATCAAGGAGATAGAACCACTTATAAAGATAAAAGATCACCAAGGATCACCACAAGAGAGATGATCAAGCTCAAGATCACTACGTGCAAGAGAAGGTCGGCCACCAAGCTCCAAGGTCAGCACCTTCTTTTGCTCCACCAAGCTCAAGGCCGAACACAAGGGGGAAGAGAAGAAGAAGATAAATAAAAGAGATACTTGCATGTGAAAGAGAGGGTTTATATACTCAAGGGTAGGAGGGAGGTAAAGATCATGAGGTGTCAAGATATTAGAGAAACCAAAGGACACATGTCCACAAAGCCACTTCCATGTAAGAACTCTAGATATGCATGCAAGAAAGGGTGATAAGAATAAGGTAGTGTAGCGACCACTTAGGTCCACTACACTCACAAGGTCAAAGCAAAACCAAAAGATTGGAACACCCCACAAGAGTACAAACCCTAGAGACTAAAACCAAGGCTAGGACACCAAAGTCGCAAAAAACATTAACCAATAGAGTGTTGCAGTCGCAAAACTTCGAAACCAACATAAAATGATGAAACATCCATAACTCAAGTATCCATGCAAAGCCATGCAAACCCTAATATCATATCATGATGCCACCTCATCAACCAAGGTCCAACAAGGCACCCAAGACATAATTCTCTCTCTCATGATGCAAGGGAACAAAAGGCACAACCTACATGTGACAAATTACAAGATAGATCCTCAACATGGGTAAATTGCAACTTGCTCCAACACAAGCATAACTAACTGAAGCATCAACCATACTGGACCAAACTAAGAACATATGCATGTCACATGATATTAAGGCATATCAAGAGATTAGATTAAGGTTAAAGCATATTATTAATCAAAGAAAGAAAAATCAAGCATTGAGCTAGGTCAGGAGTCTTACAATAATGATGGATTTTCTAATTCCATAAGTTTCAATATCAAATTTTGAGACTAGTAATTCAAATTTCAAGTAGATAACACATGTCAATATCTAGTTGTTAGGGAAGCCATGTGTTCTCTCCTATGGATAAAAAAACACACCAAATGAGATTCCTAGTATATAGTGGGAACCTATGTACTTCAATTCTGTACAGAGGCATGGAAGTGTAATTCCACTATGGGCACTAGAATGCCTTTTTTGAAGTTCAAATTGTGCTACTATTTTTAGGAATTTGTTGGTGGCATTTCAAATAGGAAGGCTAAAGTTTCTAAAATAAATTTAGGCCAACGAAAAATATCTACTATGTATGATTTCAAGAGGGATTAAGCTTTCCAAATATAAAATATAAATTTTGTACCTTGAATAAAATTGTATAAAATCTAGACATTCCAGGTATAGAGCTCCAAAATTCATTCAAGAGAGTGATCTACAAGTTTGGAATGATATTGGTACTATTTACTTAGAATCAATAGTTGTTTGATTTTATTTTGTTTAAAATGAGGTTCTCCATTTAGGATTATAATTCTCTTATTTCTTATTCCTAATCATTTCTAGGTTTACATAAAGGAATATAGTATTATAACCTCATAATTGTCACCATATGAAAAATTTAATAACCTAGGGTTCAAGAAAATCTTATACATGAACACCTGATAGTCACATATGAATACTTTATATATAAGTATAAGAATGTTTCTAGTACTTATTTATATGTATGAAATTGGATAGGACATTTAGTAATCACTTTGGTTTGTTATAAAGTGCCATCCTGAAATGATTAAATTCATTCCCATTTATAGTTGTATTTGTACAAGTAATCACATATGATATTCTAAATATTATTCATGTTCATAATATATAATTCATCAATTCATACTCATATATTTATGTGATCCTTAGATTAAAGTGTCCATTAACATGTGGGATCCACAAGGTCATATTATTATATTGATAAGGTTCTTAGAAGTAATACGTGCATACAAAGTCCATTATATTATGTCACCTTACCATGAATAATTTTCATTTTCATCTTTATAGATTATTACCCCATTATGTAATGAACATGAAGAATAGTTAATTGGTCCTAATTATTTAAAGTAGACTATATACATTAGGAACTACTTTAATTTCTGTGGACCATGCATTATAGTATTTCCTTCTCTTGGTCACTTATACATGTATTGATGTATTTGTTAGTTAGAGGCATGTCATAATATGCATTTAGTATTAAAATAGTCACTAGGTGAATCTGGTGATTGTTTACATAACTATGATCTAGTTTTTGTCTCAGTTTCTAGTCTTATCTGTATTTGTTGATATCAGAATAGGTTAAGGACATCGTTGGCTGATAGAACATAAACAGAGAAGGATGGGGGGGGGTCCATATACCTCAATGGTGGACGAAAGAGATGGACATGGATGGATCTTGGATTTGAGGTGGTTAGTCGTGCCATACTACCATTCAAAGGCTCTAGCTATGTTGTATGAAGTAGTTCATCAACAAGGTCAAAAATGCAACAGCCATGTATGGTCTATGACCTCAGTGTTGAGGTTGGTGGTGAGATTAGACGTGCCAGGAGGTCTGCATTTGATCCATTGCTATAGGTGCTGTTGTAAGGAGTGGGATCCAGTAGGGGGCCACTCCTTACTTAATTCAAGAAAATAATTTGCATAAACCCCATGAATACAAATATGACTAAATAAAAGGGGCGTAATATTTATGTTTCTCAAACAAATGAGTAAAAAAGCATAGTTTGTGGCAGCAAAAAAATAAAAGTCTGACTACTACATAATTTCATTATTCAACTTAACATTGGGACTTACAGGCAAAGTCTAAATTATGAATCTAATTATCTAGATAAAATTGTGGTGAGCAACCTTCCCATCTCGGAACTCATCCTTGCACTTGGTCCTGAGCAAAGTCCTCTCCTCTCTGATCCTCAGGTTGTGCTACTTGTAGATGGGTTGGAAAATTACACTCAGGAAAAGGAAAAAAAAGAAAGGACATCAACAAATGCTGAGTATATGTAGAGTAAAATGATTGTAAATTAATTTAAAATGAGAAAATATTTGAATAAAGAGGGATCAATATCAAGATATTTGAAATAGGAGAGTTTATAAAGAAGATTTAACATATCCAAAAGATGAGGGATTTATTAACCAAGATAAGATAATTATAAGGAGTCATGCCATAGACTGTACATCACAAAGTGAACAGTTGCATGGTGATAATAGTACTCACTATCATAAACTAAATAGCAAGATATGAATCCATGTATATCATACCAAGGGAAGGAGGGATAAAACCTCAGTTCCAAACAAAATATAATAGTACAGGAGGACTAAAACCTCAGTGCATTGGCAAGAGGACTAAAACCTCAGTGCTTCAAACAAGGTGTCACTACTTCCAGTTATGACTAGTCAATCACTCAAGCTAATAGGGCAAACAAGAATAAAAAAAGAGTTATTTTCATGTAATTGATAAGAATTAAAATGTGTCATAAAGTGGGGTCAGAGGACACATATCATTATTAAGATTAGGTCAGCAGACCATCATTGTGGCTTTAACATATGATTGTGAAAAAATTAGGGAGATATTCATAACAGAACCACCATAAGATGATACAACGTTCATAATTTAATCAATGCCTCAGATGGGAAAAAGTTTCTTAGTCATAATATTCTGCCCAATTCAAATAGAGTAGATACACATACCTTGATTGGAGTGTTAAGTCAGATATCAATTCTACCCTTCTAGGCCGAAAGTCACCACAAACCTACATATGATATTTAATACATCAATTAGGGTCCAACTTATGCGAATTAAAATGAAACCGTAAAAAACCATATTCATCTAAAAATTGTAGGTTGACACATGTTAAGGGCCTAACATTGATTTCAGAGTTTCTTAAGGATATCTCAACTCAAAATTACAACTTTAATAATCATGATGTTGTCTTTAATTATTTTTTAAGATCATAA
Organism: Alisma plantago-aquatica; assembly: GCA_963693085.1. Taxonomy (NCBI): domain Eukaryota; kingdom Viridiplantae; phylum Streptophyta; class Magnoliopsida; order Alismatales; family Alismataceae; genus Alisma; species Alisma plantago-aquatica. The sequence continues at coordinate 186,761,029 of OY856410.1, read as the reverse complement.
GTGAGAACATAACCCTAAAACTTAAATCTTAGATTAAAACCTAGATTAAAACTTGATTATATCTTAGAGAGAGGGCCCATGGTGACTGATCATGGATGCGACTCCAACATCTCAACTTTATCCTCTCAAAACTTTCTTAAATTATTAATGTGATTTTATGAAGGTTTAAAGCCCTAAAAATCCATTATTTAAAACTTGTGAACCAGATGATGAAAACTAAACCAAAAGGTAGAGAAATGTTTTAGGATTCTAAAACTTATTTTTTGTAATTTTTGGATAATTTTTGAGAAAATTATGAATTTTTGAAGTTTTGACAAATAAAAAATCGCTAAAAATCCACATCAAAGATCTATTGGACCAGTACACTTACTTGTCCCAATCATGGTTGGCCAAGTAGCCTGGGTCCACTGCCAGTCACTTGCCCCAGTCAGCACGATAAAAGAAAAATACGGACGACAAAAAATGCCCCTAGTTGGAAAAAGAAAGAAGAGGATGCGAGGTGAGGGTAAAGAAGGAAAAACCCAGGGGAGTCACCCCTTCCTTTAGAACATGCCACGACTGCTGTGCAAGGAGCACCTTGGCCAAGGAAAAAATTGGGGAAAACTAGGTTTCTAAATTGTTCATGGTTTTGATCGCACTAAAACATAGATATGAGGTTAGGGTTTCATACCAGAGTCTCAATCGAAGTGCTGGTAAAGCTATGCTTCGGGAACATGCACCGTTCTAGCATGAAGAGAAGAAAGACCTCGATGGTAGTGTGGTCTAAATTGAAGGTGGAATTGATACCAGGAAACAAAAAATGTGATGATATGAAACCCTATAGGGGTTGTTTTTATGTAGGGCTTGATCCCCTGGCCAAAGGGTGTGGAGCTATAGAAGCTTGGAGAAGATATTTTTAGCATTTATGTAACTCTCATAAAAAGGCTCAAGTAAGGCATGGTTGGGTGTGGATTTGGATCATGAATGCATAGGAAAAGAAATCTCACAAAATGGTTGAGTGTGATGAGAGAAATTGCCGCTCTTCAGAGATCGTACACATGGGCTTATTTCCAAAAGTGTCAAAAGGTAGGTGATGAGATGAGGATCGTATGATCACAATATAATGATAGATATCAAGTGTGAATCGACTATGTTTCCTAAAACTGAGTGACGTGTAATGTTAAAACCAAAATCAAATAAGTGATAGAAAATTGATTTCTTTTTCTTTCTCTCTTAAATTGGATGAGTAAATGTTGTCCAAATAAAACAAATTTTGGTAGGTAGACTAATAAGGACCCAAAAAATCCAAATTTAGAGTCAATTTTTCCTTTTGGAGAACTTTAATACTCGAAACACACAATTTGAGGGAAATTATATTTTCTTTATATTAATGCATTCCTTTATTATTTATTAACCAAATTTTGTGTATGACTCTATCTTAACTAAACCTATCCACGGGAAAAATTTATAAGTATAATTTGGGATCTAAATTCCTCAATTGAAATTTTTTTATGAATAACCCCATATTAGCATATTACTCATATTTATCACATTAAGGCATCAAATAATTACAGTTTTGGCTTAAACTCTTATAGTTGAATATAATTAACATTCTCGTACAAACCAAGTTAGTAAGAGGGGTTTGAAATAAAATATCATATTGTTTCCTCAATTTTGGGTTTGTTACAACTGTCAAGATGCTACATCCTTCTGAGATCAGTTCCATTGGGTGAATAAGGGATGGTACCCAAAGTCGAGGGTAATATTAATGTTGGTGGTATGTTGTGCTTTGTCATAGGTTTGGGTTATAATAATGTGCATTTACCTTAACCATCGTTAGCGTCATGGTGTAGGTCACTAGGTTTTGTTGCTTGTGAGGAAATCAATGTCTATGGTGGTGGCGAGGTCGCATGATTGGGAGCAATCTAAAGGTTCACTGTATCCTCACTGACAACATTGTAGAGTCTATAGTTCATCATGACAAGGATCTATGAAATGCGATAAGAAGATTGAATCCTATGATTGAAGCGGCCCAAGGAGAGAGGATGTTTAGATGACCATGGCTCTAGAACCTTGATGGTGGAGGAGATGAACCACCCCCTATTGCTGGAGCCTAGGCTCGCTGCATCATTGTAGGTGGGGTTTGAGTGTCAAAGAGAAAGGAAGTGATATATGATGGTTGAGGAGTGATGGCTATCATCAGTAAGAGGATATGTAGGGGATTTACATGGAGGAGGAGGGAAGTAGCTTCAAGCTCTTCCTCATAGACAGTAGATCTGCTGGTCGCCACTTTGTTAGGCGGCGATGGTTCCTTGCGACTAGAGTGGCTGAGAAGAGAAGGGAGGTGACTGGGGTTAGTAGTATTGATGGTTAATGTGTGTGGATAGGTGTTTGGGGTGTATATCCCTGAGTGCCAATGTCAATGATTGTGGCTGGGCAGGAAGACTGGTTACTATGTTTCTCTTGGCTAGAACAGGGGGAGGTCTTCACTGTGGGTACTAGGGTTGTGCAGTTTTCTTCTCGCATCAGAGGTTGATGATGAAGATGATCTTGTGATATGCAAGTTTATAGTTGTATATCTAGGATTTATTAGTTTTGAAGAAGCGTTAAGGGGGATTAGGGAAGGTACTGATGAAGTCAATGGTGATCTGAGTCATCATAATGAAGTGTGAAGATAACACATAAGTTCATTGCCATTGAAGCATAGGAGAATGTGGCCTTATATTCTCTATAGTTTGTATCACATATTAATGAGTGATTTAAATATCCCAATATATATTGATTTTTAATTTTGTATCTACCATTTTGTGATAACTTTTTATATGAAAGCTTTTCCATTGCTTTCTCTTCTAATCACCTAATTTTCTAGATGTAACTTCCTATATTAGAGATTCCATCTATCCAATATATTTCCTAAGAGTTACATACCTCAAAATTGATATCTATTTCCCACTTAATGCTTTTAATATTATTCCAAGCCATTAGTTGAAAAAGTAAGTTCTTATTGAAATAGAATTTCTACTCAAAGATTTTGAACACAAGGATGTCAATGTTATACTAATTGATATCACAAGGATCGATTAGGGGATTAAACAACAAATATTTATCAAGTGAAGAGATTCAAGTCACTTGGATAAAAGATATAAATATGAAGACTAATTATATAGAGGAATATAATGATTGATCTAAATAAATAAATGAGACTTCATAATGAAGGAAGGATTTGTAATTGTGCTCAATTCTAGAGGAACTTGTGAACTATAGTGCAATATAAAATTAGTACTCAAATTTTGGTATGCTACATAAACATTGAAGAGTTATGGAACTATATTAATGGGGATTATGATATATAGAATATTTAAGTATGATTTGATAATGTTGTGTAACTTTTTGTTCTTCCAAAAAGGCACGAGTTAGTCATAATTTTAATTAAGAACTATTTGTTTACAGTTTAGACCTACTGCTTGAACTTAGTGAATATGATCCATTTTACGAAGGATCAGATCTACAGAAATTTGTAATGAAATGATGGTTATACATAGTGTGAATTTTCATTATAGTTAGCCAACAAGGGTTTGAAATAAATTACTATATCACCAATGGATATGTTAGTGTATACTAGAGCCATAATCTATGAATTAAAGTTACTAAAGATTTATATGTTTTTTTAAAACTCAAATTTGAATTTTAGTAAGGCTATTTTGGTGAGAGAATGCAATGAGACAAAAGAAAAACAAAAGATTGGTATGGACTACACATACACATGGTAACACATGAAAATATTTCTAATTAGGTCTATAACCGGGTAGGGTAAGTGCTTGACCCTACCCTGACCTACATCAAAGTTGTGGGTAATGGGTAGGGTTACTATCCTTTCCATAAAAACAATTAACCTACCCTTACCCACACCTATTTACCCACAAGGTAAATGGGTAGGGTAACTGACGATATGGGCAAATCAACATGAAGATAGGTATGTGAAATTTTCAAAAATAATTTCATTTGATACCTACGTCAAACACATCCCTAAAGAAAATTAGATAATATATTTTTTCTATTATTGACATGAACCACAAATACTAATATTTAACTTAAAATCCATTTTACGAACAAGGTGTGACCTTTTTGAGGAATGTCTTGTTCTAACTATGGTTTTAAATTTGGTGACATGCTAACAGTTTAAATAATTTTTTACAATCAAATGATAGTATAAATTAAGAATGTAGTGGTAATGTTTTTAGTATGCATTAATAAATATACCGTAATGTGAAATCATGTATTAATAAATGTATCATAATATAAAATCTTTCATTCAACCTCATACTAATGGGTAAATGGGTGAAGTGGGTAGGGTAAATATCTCCCTTTTCCCTACCCTCATTAGATGCAAGTAAATGGTAAACAACTGATGGTTAAAAATATGCTTACAATTACCCTACCCTACAAGGTTGGGCTAGAGGGTAAAATGTAATAATACACCCATTTACATCCCTACTTCTAGCCCCTTTCACTCCATGTTCCTTTAAGCCATGGAGTAACTCTCTTTTTCTCTATGTATTTTTTAGATACCCATGTATTTCCCAACTATTTGGTTTCATACCCAAGACTCTTATGTTCCCATCCAATCCCTTTTCCATATCATGCTTAAGATCTAGGGGTGGAACTATAATGCAATCATTGGAGTAGTTCCACTTTATGGATACATTAGAAATAAAAATTATGCAACATACAATATTTTAGGTTTTGTTATGTTAACTATGGTATTTTATTCAAAAGGGTGCATCACATTAGGATCACATTGGTCATTAGGAATGAATTCCCTAAGATCAAGTCAAATTTGATAATTTTACTATCAGTGAAATGAAACCCTATATTTTCCATGTGAAAAAATTAACCTAATAGAATTACATGAACAATCAAACTTATAATGGTCTAAGGTATTTGATTTCAAAAAAAAATATCTCCTAAACATTAAATCGGATACCATTGTAATGAACAAGAATAAGTTCATCCAGAATACAAGGCCCCATCATATAGTCAACTTGAAATCTAGGCATGAGTCACAACTATAAAGGAATGTTCATAAAGAGAAACTATGTGTTTGTGAGAAATCCTAATGCTAACAACTTAATGTTTAAATTTTATGTTTAAATGTATTACAATAACAAATGATCATGATAGGACACAATATATTATATCTTGGGCATGAGTGTTTTATAATGATAAAAAAACAAACCTAATACCACTTACGAGTTGTCACATTGAGATTCTATAGTGACTATCAAACTATACCAATATGAGCAATAGATATAGTTGTCATGGACTATTTTATCTATCACATAATTAATAAAATTGTTTGTGTTAATAGCTATGATGACTTTGACAAGTTTCATAATTGATCTACATACAAAAAGGACCTTGTACTTACATTTGACCTAAAACAAAGTTAGTTTTATTAGGATATAAAGATAGGAAATACATGATTGAGATTTACATCCTTCTACAAAATGGAGTTTCAAAACAATTAAACAAAACATTAGATGATTGTGTGATTGAATTGCACTCCCACGTTTTTTAATATTGAGACGAATTGCATCCTCTTAATTTGTACTCCATGTATTATCACTATCTATTCACCCATGGGTCATCACCCTCTTCTCCATTTGTCTTATGTTGGGAGGAACTATCCATGTGACCTTTTTGATCAAATTTCCTATCTCCTTTCTCACTACTACCCTTTATGTTCTCTCCCATCATTCTAGGGAGATTTACTTGAACCAATTGATCTGCCACCAACTTCAAATGTTTTTCAAATATAGTAACTTCTAATTTATTTTTTCTTTTATCCATAATGGAAACTGGATCTTCCTTTACATATACCAAATTAAATGATATAATAACGTTCCTTGTATCCCTAGTTTATTTTTCACCCATACATATATATGAAGACATCACAATTTTTGGAAACAAAATCACCTTTAACCCTTGGTTTTGGCAATTTTACTTTGTTCATGATGAAATCCAACCACATCTCTCACAAAATAACACTTTACGAATATTGTAAAGACTCTGTCAACCTATGTGACAACACATACAAGTGTATCTTGTGGTACCAATGTTCATAAAACAACACTTGTCTACACCATAAATACATAGAATTCAAAACTACTACATACCTCAAGGATAGATATAAAATCTTTATATATCATATAGATTGAGATCAACATCCTAACTCACAAGAAATCATAGAACACACAATATCAATAGATATCCTCTAATATTTATATCATTATTTCTGACCTGACGTATGTATATGGGTGGAAGGCTATGTTGAACTTCAATTGTGTTCCCAATGCTATGTGTAGACGATCTCGATTTTTTTTGGAAAAATATGGTCCTCTTTCAGACACTATGGTTGCTGGTTCCCTGTGTAATAATACAATCTCATCAATAAAAAATTGTGCCAACATCTCCAATGAGTAGGTAGTCTTATACTAGAAATAAATATTCTACCTTTGTCAATCTATCAACCACCACCCAAATAGAATCATATCCTTTGTATGCTCTGGGGTGTCCAACAAAAAAATTCCATGGTTACATGGTCCCACTTCCACTTTGGGATTGGTAGGAATTGTAGTGTTCCTATTGAATTATGATGTTTTGCTTTGATTTGTTGACAAACTACAAATTTGATCACAAACTCCGCCACATCATTTTTCAGTCATGACCATCGATATAGATTTTGGGATAATATTACACCTTTGTACTGTAGGGGTGAATAAAATACACCAAGGCAATCACTTACTTCAACACTTTATTTCTCAATATGTCCAAATTAGGAGCCACCATCTTATTTTGATAACCCTATGTCCAATTTTTTGAGTTGTGAAACTCATCATGTTTCCTGCTACCCGATTCTTGTTGGTATCTATGACCAAAGAGCTAATCATATGATAATTGTAATGGCATAAAATAATAAAGGCATGCTTCCAATTTATTATGTTTTATTCAGTTAGGAGATAATGACGTAACATAATAAATGTATAGAGAATGATATTACTCAATGGTGTATGTCTTCAAGAATACAACTTGAACAATGAGATCACATAGATGTTAAGAGTATATATATTCTCATTGTCCCTAGTCAGATGTTATTGTGGAAGGTTGATAGACAACAATAACACATAAGACTAGAGTGTGTGTTGGTTGATGACATAATCTCATTAGTCATTATATGTGATATCAAACCAAGCACATAGATACTTGTTAGAGAACATTGTATCAGACAGAACCACCATGATAGTAAAACATGGAAACCATGAAAATAGTAGTCATAGTTATCTCTCACAGTGTTGGTGGTGATTGTGGTTCTTAGACTTGAAGTCACTACACTCATCACATGTACTTCGATATACTTTGACATCATCCACCGTGATCTTGAATAAGGGTTTCCATAAAGGTGATGATTGGGTGCACCGTGACACATGGGGATGACTGTGAATGATGTAGATGGGATTTGTCCCTCCTACCAGAGTATGATATCCTGACCACTTAATTAGTGAGACTGAGAAATACATGTCCATGCACATGTGAGTCAATATGTGACATTGAGCATACATATATCTCAGACAATCTGCTATAGCAAGAAACAAAGATTGAATGTTGAAGACGATGACTGCTCCATGCCTCAATTTCAATATGGATATTGGTTTTAAAGGAACTATACAAACACTATAACACCAAACAAAAATTGTAGGTTGAAGTTGTTCTCCAACTTTCCATTTACTTGGGTAGAAATGATGTGTGACTAGGCACCACTCTTTTCTTATGATGTCATACTTGGTTATGGACATTCACTGCCAACATAATATGGGACCTATAGGGTCACACACATAGGATACACCTAGAAGAGGAGTTTAATCATGAATGATAATTGAATTGATTGATAAAGTGTTTAAGTATTCAATTCAAGCAACAAATCAATTCATTAGACTCCCAACTGACCGGTTCATGTGATGAAACATCCGGTTGGAGTATCGGGTTGATTGGATATTGCATTGACTGAATTTTGGATGAATCTTGGTCGAACCGACTAGTTCACTGAGTGAAAAAATCGAATCATGGTCGTGATATGACCAATTTCATGAGATGAATTGCCCAATTCATATGTACAATTTGATTGCATTAAGGATTAGTTCTGACGTCATGTCAAGCATTAATTGGATTAGAATTGCCAATACAATTGCGACAGGGAAACATGTTCAAACAACCGGTTCATTGGGTGAACTAATCAGCTCACATGACAACCGATCCGTTCACTACTGAATTGTCTATTTTGCCTATTGTAGGTTGCAAAAATTTGTGAAATTCCGGTTCCTTCCACTCCCACACAGATTGGGAACCCTGACCCTGACTCTCCTATAAACAAAGGGGTACTGGGGGCTTCCAAGAGACACAACTCAATTGCCTTTGACAATTGTTGTCCTCTCTAGTTGTGGTGACCAATAGAGAGCCTGACCAAGTCCTACCCGATAAAGGGAGGGACAACAAGAGAGAGCAATTGTGGGAGAAAAAGTTGGTGACTAATACACCAACAGGAGGGATACCTCCTCCCTATTCATTCTAGTAGGATGATAGGAGTTCTAGGTGATCCTTGTGGACTTCCATAGAGGCGAGGAGGCCATTTCCTACTACTAGGAGGACAATGTTAACCTCCTGTGTATGGTGGAGACCAGGAGCTGTAGCAGACGTCGTCCCAATGCAACTAGAAGATAGCTGCATGACTACAACAATGAGGAGAATGTTGATTGCTCCAAGACCAGTTATATCCTTGAGACCACATCCTTTCCATATATAGTTGTTGATGTGATCCACTGATTTGTGACATGGTGTTTTTTACTGCACTGACAAATTCACTTAGGGTAGAAATCCCTGATTTTTTACAAAAACTTTGTGCAATAACACCACCCGCAAGCGGACGAGTCCTATCGCAGTATAGTTAAGGATCGAATCCCAAAGGACAAAGTTTTTAAGAATATTTCTAGTCAGATCCATGCCAAGTAAGACTAATATTTAGAACAAAGAGTTGATTGGGTTTAGTTAAACTAAATGCAAGGAAAGTAAAGAGCAAGATTAAAATAGAGTCTAGATTAATGATGGGAATCACTAGGGTGGAACTGGGTTTCACTACCACTACACATGCAAACACATCAAAAACACATCCAGGCCAGAAACAACTATTCAAATAGTGTATCAAACCCCCCGTTAGGATGTTAGGTTTGTGTAAGCATCACTATAGGCATCAGATGTCTTGTCACCTACCAGATCACACACTTACTACTCTAAAGATATCTTTCAAAAGTTCTCGTCAAGGCATCAACCATGTTAAACTATATTAATAAACCTAAGTATTGAAGTTCTCACAGCAAAGGGTTATAATAGATCATGCAAGGCAGGTGATTAGTCCACAAGCACACATCAAACATTTAACACGAGATGAAAAGTTATATACAAGCCATGGAATGTTTTAAGATGAACATGTAAGCATGGGCAGCGGGGCTAGTCCCCACACCCCAGTGAGAAGGACTACTCACTCTTCATGATAGAAACAAAAAACAAGAGAGAGGGAAGATTCCACCATGGTCATAGTGAAGAAGATGTCCGCGGCTCAGTGGAGAAATGATCTTCAACACGATCTCGGGGAAGATCTGGAATGAAGAGGGGAAGAACACCAAGGAAATCAAGGCAGATCTTCTCTTTCCTTCTTCCTTCTCATCTCGTGCTCTCTCTCATACGGGAAGGAACAGTGGATGGCTGACGGTGGAGTAGATCTGCAGATCTAAAGTCCAACCACTTTCGTGACTAGCAGATAGATTTGGACGGGGTGGAGATGGAGGAGAGGTAAGAACTCCACAGAGGTAGTCCTTGGTGGTGAAGATCGTCTCCCTGAGGTCTGGGCATAGAGCGGCAGCCTCTCAACATCGTGGAAGAGATGGTTTGTCAAGTCGGGTGGGTGGCCTATTTATAGGCGCACACCACCGACTTAACTCTTAATCACAGTCGCGATCAATTTATGGTGGAGAAATGATCGCAGTCGTGATTAGCATTGGTTTCGGTTGTGGCCAGAATTGACCGCGGTCGCGGTTAGCATTGGTCATGGTCCTCTTCAGGCCGCGATCTCCATGTAGGCCAAGGTGTACTTTAGCTTACGGTGCCTCAGGTCGAGGTCCTCCTTGAGATCACAGTTGCAATCCTTCTTTGAGATCATAGTCGCAGTCCTTCTTTGAGATCGCGGTCGTGGTCCTTCTTTGCTTGGCCACGGTCGCGATCATCATGAATCAAACCCACCCCCGTGGGGGCGTGGGGGGGTATTGCTATGGGTCGATTGGCATGTGTTGATGAATCCTCTGACTGATGAGGATGATTTCTGATATAGGAACTAGCCATAAAAAAGGGGTACAAATTATCAAAAGTTTCTGGGGCCCGCTAGTCGGTTAGCGGGACCACCGTCCCCTACATCTCCTACACTAGCACACATAATGCGATGTTCAATCCTGCAATGGAGATGAATGGATTTGATCAAAACTCTAAATAATGATATGGAACTGAGGAAAAGTGTATATGAGAATATTCAAGGGGTGTATGAGAGCATTCTGTGCAAAATTAGGCCAAAAGTGGCGACTAAAAGTAAGATGAATATGCATTCATCAAAACACCTCAAACTTAAACGTTGCTCACCCTCGAATAACACAAAATCTGAAACAATCGCCAAATGAATACTTTCAACTCTTGTGGTTGCCTCATCTTCACATCACGTTTGTCTCTTTTCTGCTTTGTATGGCTTAGAATCTTAACTTCTTGAGATCAGTGAACACATCTTACAATATATTTGTTCCTGAGTTCATTTCTCAAAAGTGCTTCCTCCCCATTTTCTCCAACATCAAGCATGTCTAAAAGTTTTGTAAGAGTCCAGAGATACCCGCAGAACAACAAGTGTGCATTTGATCTGACGCTGGTGTTTTACAAAAGGGTGGTCAAAATGAGGCATTCATTGTCCCTATAGGTGGAAAAGGGAGTGAAGGGGGGTATGGAAGGAAGTAGTGAATCTCTCCTCTATTTGACTCGAGATTTTATTATATGGTTGCAATTACATTGATTGCAAATTTTTGTGTGTACAAATCTCTCCTCTATTCGACTCGAGATTGTATTTTTTGTGTGCACATTGGCATCTTTTCTTTTTGGTGGTACACCCCATATTACATAGAGAGGGGTATGGAAGAAGCGGATAAAGAGAGGGGTGGTGTGCCACCCCGAACTTAGGGTTTGGCACTATTTTTATGGATTTTCATTTCTTTTTGATGGATGCAGGGGTAAGAAGATGGTAGAAGAAGTGTAGAAGAGGGTTCAGATCATAATGCAACTTGATTTATGATTCTGTGCACCAAGTTGTTCTCTTTATCACACTATGCTCAAATAATGACTTGATGGGGATCCAATGGAAATTCCATGCTATTGTTCCACTTGTCAGTTAGGAAGCACGATGTGTTTGATCCCTCTCATTTTGACAGATACATGCCATTTTTACTAAAGGGTCATGATGTTAGGATTCATAAGCTTCACATGGTGATTTCTAACCACTGACTTGTTTCAAAAATTGTCCCCCTTGAGGCTTTGCTTCAAATAAAGAGGGTATAATGATTCAAAATTGCATAGTCAAAGAAACTTTCCGGCTAGGTAAAAGCTTTGATTAAAAAAGAAGCATCAAAACTTCATCAAGTTTCTATACAAAACTACTTTGAAAAGTTGAAATTTTTTGAAAATTTTGATCAAAACTGCAAAGATGGAATCTTAAGTCTAAAACAGATGGGTGTAGGTGGAAAGTAAAGTACGTACCACCCACCCTCCACCCTAAAATAAGAGATTTGATCATCCCGAGCAAACTCTAAATCTGAGATGGAGGGAAAAAATCGTTCTGGTTGGACCACCAGATGTGGTTGCGTTCCTCTCAGCAACGTGTCCTCCATCTGAAATCTAAAAAATGAAAACTATCAGAACTGAAGATTGCATCTTGCGATGTGATATCTACCGCATGCAAAATTTTCTAATTCAAAACTGAAACGTAAAAGCTAAGTTAAGGATCGAGTTGCCTCCCAACAAGCGCCTTTGTTTTATGTCGTTGGATCGACATGATTCCTTTAATTTTCTGGTAGATAGGTTGGTTTGGAAAGATTCAATGATTCTTTAATGCTGGTATCAGATGTGGTGAAATATCTCTTCAACAGTTGGCCATTTGCCACAAAATCGCCTGACTTTTCACTCCATAAAATGAAAACACCATGTGGGTAGATGCTCTTGACACTGTATGGTCCAGACCATTAAGAATAGAGTTTTCCTGGGAATAACTTCATTCTTGAGTTAAATAGAAGAACTTGGTCTCCCACTTGTATGTACTTCCTTTTAAGATGACCATCATGCCATAACTTTGTGCATTCTTTGTAGATTTGGGCATTTTCATAGGCTGTCATCTGAAGTTCTTCCATCTCCTGTAGTTGTAGAATCTTGGCTTGGCCAGATTTCTTCATGTCAACATTCAGTTGTTTGATTGGCCACCAAGCTTTGTGTTTGAGTTTTATGGGCATGTGACATGACTTTCCATAGATTAATCTAAAATGTGTTGTCCCAAGAGGAGTCTTGAAAGCAGTTCGGTAGGCCCACCAGGTGTCGTTGATTTTTACTAACCAATCCTTTCGGTTGCAGCCTACTGTCTTTTCCAAGATAGCTTTGAGTTGATGATTTGAAACCTCTACTTGTCTGCTCATTTGCAGATGGTAAGGGGAAGCTACCTTGTATGTAACACCATATCTTCTTAACAACACTTTGAAGCTTATTTCCATAAAATGAGAACCACCATCAGATATCATAGTGTGTGGGACTCCAAAATGGGGAAATATAATATCCTTGAACATTTTGATGATAGGTTTTGAATCACAAGTAACGGTTGGTATGACCTCCACCCATTTAGAGACGTAATCCACCACAACTAGAATGTAACAAAATCCATGTGAGGATGGAAATGGACCCATGTAGTCCACTCCCCAAATGTCAAAAATCTTGATTTCTTACCAAAGCTTGAGGGACATCTCATCTGTTTTTGTTATGTTACCCACCCTCTAGCATTTGTCACATGATAAAAAAAAGTTGTAGGCATCCTTGGATATGGTTGGCCAAAAGAATCCACATTACAATACCTTCAAAGAAGTTTTCTTAGAACTCATATGGCCTCCAACAGGGCCCGAGTGGCATTGCTCTAGAACAAGTTGAGCTTCTTCCTTACCGATACAATGTCTGTAAAGACCATCAACACAGAGCTTGAAGAGGTACGGTTCATCCCAGTGATATTGCCTCACATCGTGCATGAATTTATTTAGTGCATTGCCGATGCATTCAAGGTGGATGACACCAGCTGCAAGGTAGTTCGTATAGTCTGAGTACCAAGGAGTAGCTTCTGAGGCTTTCATGAGCTGGTCATCTAGTAGAGAGTCATTAATTGGGATCTTTTCAATTTCCAGGGTGTGGATAAGGCTCAAGTGGTTTGCCACAACATTTTCTGTTCCTTTCTTATCTCTTATCTCAAGATCAAATTCTTGCAAGAGGATAATCAATCTAATTAGCCTGGGTTTAGCATCTTTTTTTGCTAGGAGGTAACGAATTGCAGCATGGTCAGTGTAGACAATCACTTTGGAACCAATGAGGTAGGATATGAACTTGTCAAAGGCATACACAACTACTAAGAGGTCCTTCTCAGTAGTTGCATAGTTCCTCTGAGCTTCGTCAAGGGTCTTAAATGCATAGTAAATGGCATAATATTTCTTCTCTATATTTTGGCCCAAGACAACACCAACTGCGTAATCACTTGCATCACACATGATTTCAAAAGGGTGCTCCCAATCTGGGTTATGCTTTAACCCTAGGTGTTTTATTTAATAAAGACAATTATATGCTTGCTCTTATCTTTTGAAAAGTAATTAAGGTTCAAGAGGAACTTATATTTCAATTTTATTCCTTTTTGAATTATGTTGAAACAATGTTTGCTTAGTTTGGACTAAAGTGCAAATTACCCAATGTGAGGGGTTAACTTGCAAATGTTACTTGATAAATGTTCCTCATGTGTTGGAGCATCATGATAATAAAGATGATGCAGAGGTATGGCTTGGGAAAGCCTGAGTAACAAGAAAGAGCTAATTAAGCAATGTTTATGCATTAAAACCTAGTTTTGGTGCAATGTGCAATTTACCCAAAACCCAGGGTTTAATATGCAAATTACCACTTCAGAATAGTCGCTAATGTTTCTTGGCATCATGTAGAGAAAAGAAAATGAGAGGGGCATCTCATTTGTATCATTTTGGAGGAGAGAGAATCTTGATATTAAAATAATCAAGATTTAAGCATAATTGGAACTTTACTTCAATTATATGCAAAAATAAATATATTAATTGAAGTGCCCTTAAAACAAAATTGAAATGGTTGAAATAAATATATGTGGACGTCCTTGTGCCTTGCAAAGGAACGAAAATATCTAAGGGAAGCAGATAACTCACTCACATTATTATAAGAAAAAGAAATATCCACTCACTTATGGATATTATTATAATATGATTTAAGGTGCTTAATTTGCTTTTCTTTAAATCATGGATAATTGAGAGGAATAAGAGGCAAAGAAGATAGCCTCGTAACCAAGGAAGGAAAGGGGGAAAGTGGCAAGGATATGGAAGAGATAATCCCTACTTTCTCTCTCCTAAAATGAATTTTTAATAAAATGCATATATGCTCCTTTATCCATAGCTTGGAAAGGGAATTTTCGTATCCACTTTCATTTCTTACTTGCAAAAATGACGAAGGGAGCTTGGAGCAATAGGAGGACGACCCCCAACCTGTTGGTAAGCTTCTTGACCTTCTTTCACCTTGATTCCATGGTGGAAATCACAAATCAATGCATGCTTTCTTCTTATCTTCACTCGATCTTCAATTCTAGCCATTCCTTTTCACTCAAACCTTGAGGGTGAGCTTGGGATAGTTGAAGGTGTTACTTTCACCATTAAAGACGTGGAGGTTGAAGCTTTTAAGCTCAATTGGAGGCGGGTTTTATAACTTGAACCCTTAGTATTGTTATTGCATTCAATTCCTTATCAATTGTTGATCCTTTCTTCATTCTCGAAATTTTATTTGGTTGATTGATGCAATCTCCATGAAAATTACAGAAAGTTTCGTGGATTTAGAGCTTGATGATGATGACATCATCATAAGCACACACCTCACCAAATATCTATTGCAAACGGTTTTAAGACTTTGGTCCAAATGGTTTCACCAAACTGTTTGGAGACTAAATAGTTTGCAAACTGTTTAGAGTCTTGAACCCCAAACCGTTTAGATGAGTTGACCATTTGGATGGGTTGACCATTTGAGGTCAGGACCCTAGTACATGTTGGATGAGGATCTAATGGTTCCAATTGATTGAATCAATACATGGACAATCATCCAATTAGAAACCCTAATCGGGTTAAGTGCTGATTTTGCAATTGAACGAGTTAAATCTTTGGGTTGATTAACCCAAACGGTCTCAAGACCATTTGGAGATCACCCAAATGGTTTGAAGACCATTTGGAGATCACCCAAACGGTCTCAAGACCATTTGGAGGTCAACCAAGATCGTTTGGAGTTCTAGGGTTGAGTATGATTGAGTATTTGAAGGTCCAAAGATAGCAAATGGTAATGCTATTAATAGTTCAATTGTTGATCAATCTAATGATCCAAACCCTAATTGAATTTCACAATTTTAAGTGATGGGATGGGGAAAACGGTCTCATGACCATTTGGAGGTCATCCAAACGACCTCAAGACCATTTGAGGTCAGGTCATGTCATG
The DNA here is from genome assembly GCA_963693085.1 of Alisma plantago-aquatica. Taxonomy (NCBI): domain Eukaryota; kingdom Viridiplantae; phylum Streptophyta; class Magnoliopsida; order Alismatales; family Alismataceae; genus Alisma; species Alisma plantago-aquatica. The sequence goes on along the minus strand of OY856410.1, from coordinate 186,745,129 downwards.
GTTTGATGATGACCCAATGATTTCAATTGGACTAGTTCCACAATGTCAACCATTGATGGTTCCTTGATTTCAAAACCCTAATGGATGGTTTCTTGATTATGAACCCTAGTTCAATTGGGTTCAAAACCCTAATTGAAGGTCTAATTGAAGGGTGATTCAATGGTCCAATGGAAGAATAAATCAGTGGTTCAATTGATAGATGGTTTAATGATTGAAATCCTGAATTGATTAAGTGATGGAAGACCTTTTTGGTCCATTCAGTTTTGAGAGGGTTTGGACCGAATGGTCTTAATACCGTTTGAGTCCAAATGGTCTCAAGACCATTTGGGATCAAATGGTCTCAAAATCGTTTGAGACCAAACGGTCTCAAACCATTTAGAGACCCAAGTGGTTTCAACTGTGACTTGTCCATACAGTTTCATCATTGTTTTTCTTAAACAGTTTCAAGCCGTTTGGAGTATCAATGGTCAAGAATGTTTGGATATTTCAATGTATTTAAGTTAATTGGAAACCTAAGGTGATGAAAGATAAAATAATCCTATGGTTGTTACTGATTTTTCTCAAAGACAATAACTAGGGTTGTATCTATAAGGTACTAAGTAATTGGTAACCCTAGATGAGTTAATCCCTATAAGCTTATGAAAGAAATGTTTCAGTACATTTTGTCAACCATAGTTGTATATATATACTTGATTGAAGGGTTGATATAAACCTAATCAAGTTGAAAGGATGATAGAAAGGAATTCTTACATGACTATTAATCATGTGGTGATTAGATTATGATCCTCAATAAAGAGATCATGAAACCCTAATCCAAAAGGTTAATGAATCCTAACCCTAATTTAGGGTAGCATAAGGTAAAACCCTAATTATAGGAATGGAGGGTGAAACCCTAATTGGGTTGAATAGTATACCCTAATTTTAGGGCAAAGTGTATGAAACCCTAAACTAGGGTAATGTGATGTAAAGCCCTGATGTATTTATATGAAATTGAGAAACCCTAATTAAGGGTGATTCCATGAGAAACCCTAATTGAGGTTTATTCCATGAGAATCCCTAATTGAGGGTGATTCCATGAGAAATCCTAATTGAGGGTGATGCCATGTGAAACCCTAGAATAATATCACATGATTGGTTCAATCCCAATAACTGGAATAATATCACAGGATTGGTTCAATACTAATACCTGGAATAATCTCAGAGGATTGGTTAAATCCCAATACTTGGAATAATCTCACAGGATTGGTTAAATTCCAATACCTGGAATAATATCACAGGATTGGTTAAATCCCAATACATGGAATAATATCATAGGATTGGTTAAATCCCAATACCTAGAATAATATTACATGATTGGTTCAATCCCAATACCTGGAATAATATCATAAGATTGGTTCAATCCCAATACTTGGAATAATCTCATAGGATTGGTTAAATCCCAATTCCTGGAATAATCTCACAGGATTGGTTAAATTCTAATACCTGGAATAATATCACAAGATTGGTTAAATCCCAATACCTGGAATAATATCACAGGATTGGTTAAATCCCAATACATGGAATAATATCACAGGATTGGTTCAATCCCAATACCTGGAATAATATCACAGGATTGGTTCAATCCCAATACCTGGAATAATCTCACAGGATTGGTTAAATCCAAATACCTAGAATAATCTCTCAGGATTTGTTAAATTCTAATACCTGGAATAGTATCACAGGATTGGTTAAATCCCAATACCTGAATAATATTACAGGATTGGTTAAATCCCAATACCTAGAATAATCTCACAGGATTTGTTAAATTACAATACCTAGAATAATATCACAGGATTGGTTAAATCCCAATACCTGGAATAACTGTATAGGATTGGTCACAACCCAATACCTAGAATAATGTCACATGATTGACATAGTTCAATACCTAGAATAACTACACATGATTGGTATTAACCCAATACCTGGAATAACTTCATAGGATTGGTCACAACCCAATACCTGGAATACTGTCACAAGATTGACATAGTTCAATACCTGGAATAACTGCACCGGATTGGTATTAACCCAATACTTGTAATAACTACAAAGGATTGGTATTAACCCAATACCTAGAATAACTACACAGGATTGGTAATTACCCAATACCTGGAATAACTACACAGGATTGGTCACAACCCAATACCTAGAATAATGTCACAGAATTGATATAGTTCAATACCTGGAATAGTTGCACAGGATTGACATAGTTCAATACCTGGAATAATGTCACAGGATTGACATAGTTCAATACCTGGAATAGTTGTACAGGATTGGCAAAGTCCAATACCTGGAATAGTTGGGATTGGCCTAGTCCAATACTTGGAATGGATACACATGAACAATATAAGTCCAATGCCCGTACTAGTTGCACATGATTGGAATAATCCAATGCCTAGAATATTTATACAGGTTTGATATGGACCAATGCCTAAACAAGACATGATGATGTACACTCTCATGTCCAGTATAAACCAATATCAGTTTAGCAGGTTGGCTAAGGCCATCAGATAGAAACAAGAAAGAGTCATGGGTGACATATCAGAGTAATGAGTATCATGAGAAAAGCATGAGATGTTGAGCTAATACAATAGATAAATAATATACATGTTCTTTCTGTTCCTTATAAAGAGAATAGATGATTTACTGCTCTATCATAGATAGTTGCAATAGTTAAAGATGAGAATGATATAAACTGCTTATCCTCTGTTTAGATTTATATTATAAACTGCAATAATAATGTTTCTGGTAGAGAGTTATATCTGGGGCAATTTTCAATTGTCTCACCCCCGTGGGATCCAACATTTTTAGGTGGACGAGGACGAAGGAGATTGAGAATATCTTACAGAGAAAGAACTTCAGCAGTAGTAGGTACAATAGCAATAGCTCAGGTGGAGTGTGCTGTCGGTCGTGTTTGTAGATAGAAGTCCTATGTGTCGTCTCTGTACTCTCAGGTCCTCGGAGTTAATAGTTAGTTCTTTTAATGAATCGTTTTGAGATTTTGGCTTAATGCCTCGAGGTTGTTATGCTGTCTGTGTTTAACTTTTAATAAGGCAGTTGATGTTGTAACCCTAGAGAAGAGATAGAACAAGAGATGTATGTATGAAGTAGGATGTAAATGTTATACATTAGTTCTTGTTGTAAGAGTTTTCCTATGATTGGATCTCTTTGAAAATGGTTTTAATTTTTAGTGATTTTTAGTAATCCGCTGCAAATGATCGCTTCCGCTTAATTAATCTTGTTTTTGTGAGTTCGATGCCACAATTTAGTGGTATCAGAGCTCTAGGTTCACTGAGTCTATAGAGACATAGGACTAAGGTATTGAGTTTGTTCTAAGTGTACTCTAGTGTATCTTATAGTGCCTGCTGCTTATGCAGAAGAAGATATATAACTCAAAGATGTCTGAAGAACATGAGGGACACGTTGCTGAGAGCAATGTTGCTGCCCTAGTGGGAGGTGCAAGAGATCAGGAAAGAGAGGAACCAGTGTCTGAAAATCCCCATGTTGAGGAAGTCATGAGAGGAAACCCAGATGTTCATAATCTTTTTGGGCAACTCATGACCACACTGAGGTATGTGGTAGACCGGATGCCAACACCAACACCTAGGGCACCAGTTTCCAATGAGGGATATGGGTATGGTAAGACCTTTGAACGAATACATCATGTAGGAGCCATATAATATGCTGGAACATCTGACCCAGCAGATGCTGATCTCTGGCTCACTGAGTTAGAAAAAGCCTTTAAGATCCTTAGTATCCTAGAGGCTGACAAAGTTAAACACGCGGTGTACCTTTTGAAGGGTAGTGCTGGACACTGGTGGGCTATAGAAGAAATAAAAAGGAATGATGAAGAGGTTGAATGGGAGGAATTTCTTCGAGAATTCATCAATAAGTATTTTCCAAAGACATACTTAGATGAAAAGATGTCACAGTTTGAGAAGATTCGACATGGATCCATGTCGATAAATGAATATGAGGTTAAGTTTATGGAACTTTTGCAATTTTGTCCTCAAATGGCAGCTACTGAGGAGGAGAAGATCTGATGTTTTGAGAAGGGATTGAATGCTGAGATGTCCATCCCGGCATCTTCCCTAGAAAGTAGAGAGAGGTTTGCCACATTTGTGGAGTCTATACAGAGGATAGAAAGGTCTACGATAAAGAAACATGAGACAAACCTCAAAAGAAAGTCTACACAGTCACAGGGACCAATGATTAGTGGTACTAAACAACCAAAATCTTCGCCAGTTCAACCTCAATCTAGTACACCTATGCAGGGGTCATCAAGTTGAGGTTGAGCTTGTCACAAATGTGGATAGCCAGGACATTTTAGACAACAATGTCCAAGGAGAAATAGTGAGGTGACCCAACAGTCAAGGCATAATCTGCAAAATCCACAAGGACCTCAGTCCAGTGGAGCAGATGGTGGAGGACGAAGACAAGTGTCATAGTTTGGTCCATCTACTTCTGGTAGTAGAGGACAAAGGCAATAACAAATAACAACTAAGTCCATGTTTTGGGCCAGATAAGATGCTAGTTAACTTGTAAAAGGTAGACTTGTCAAGATAGAACTTTCTATTTTGAGTTACCTTCTGTTTCCTACTATAAGAAAGGTAGTTGTTGTTTAGTTTATCTGTATAATCCTTTAAGGATATGAGGAAGAGATAAGAAGGATGAAAACTTATGTTCAGTTTAATATCCTCTTATATGTTTGAAAATTTCTCTTTTCATGCAGAAAGGGAAGAGATGTAAAAGAAACACTCAGAGAAAATCTGAGATACTAAGTAGTGAAATTTAAAGAGATGTTAAGAATATGAAACATAATATAAAACAAATACATACTACCTAATTTCAGTTCTTGAATACCCTGGCCAGGTATTCATTTATTGAAGGCAAGGTAAGTATGACATACCTAGATTGTTATCTTTCTGATTACTCTGATCAAGTAATCATTTTGAAACAATCTAAAGAAAGAAGTAGGAGATGTGGCATGGATATTTATACCACATTCTAATTGATATATGAAGGAATTTGATTTAATTATAAATAAATTTAGAAACAAAAGAAGATGTTTAGTATAATGTATACCCTGGTCTGAAGACCTAGAGGTAATAAGTTACCTGATGGAAGGTAACAATAATCAGTGATGAACTAAAGGTGTGAATACCTATATCTAGTAATCATGGTGAAAATGATATTAAGAAATGATGATGAGTGAGCATCCATATGATTCCTATGTTGATGGCAAGGAACCAAGAAAGAAATAAGAGTAAATAACTCATGAATAGTAGAAGGTTCATGTAATGTTTAAAGGAGATGATAATCTCTTCTCATGAATAAACAACCCTAGATAACAATAGGGTGATAAGAGGAATATGATCCTTTGTTTTCTTTTCTTTCAGGGACATGGCAACCAAGTGGGTCTTAGAACACTTGGTGTGCATAAATTAAAAATTGATTATTTGATGGATACTTAGAAGAGTATCAGATGTCTTGGACTTGGGTTCCAAGCAAAAGATATGTATAACAAGAAAGGTCCCAATATGAAAGAAAGATGAAATGTGATGTGTTTTCAGCACATGTGATGGATACCAAGGTAAGGAATTATGGTATCAGATAATTTATGTTGACCACCTGGAGTGGTTAACTATGAAATTAGTTTAACTATATTATATAGCATGGACATCATATGTTAGGGGTTTATGCCTTGCATAAACATGCCATTGAGATGTTATGTGAAGACTTGATGAGATGATGGATAATATCTATTTCCCTTTATCTAGGATTTCGGGGACGAAATCCTTGTTAGGGGTTTATAATTTGTAACATCCCTGACCTAGGTTATACTTTAACCCTAGGTGTTTTGTTTAAGAAAGACAATTATATACTTGCTCTTATATTTTGAAAAGTAATTAAGGTTCAAGAGGAACTTATATTTCAATTTTAGTCATGTTTGAATAATGTTTAAACAATGCTTGCTTAGTTTGGACTAAAGTGCAAATTACCCAATGTGAGGGGTTAACTTGCAAATGTTACTTGATAAATGTTCCTCATGTGTTGGAGCATCATGAGAATGAAGATGATGCAGAGATATGGCTTGGGAAAGCTTGAGTAACAAGAAAGAGCTGATTAAGCAATGTTTATGCATTAAAACCTAGTTTTGGTGCAATGTGCAATTTACCCAAAACCCAGGGTTCAATAGGCAAATTACCACTTCAAAATAGTCTCTAATGTTTCTTGGAATCCTTTAGAGCAAAGAAAATGAGAGGGGCATCTCATTTGTATCATTTTGGAGGAGAGAGAATCTTGATATTAAAATAATCAAGATTGAAGCATAATTGGAACTTTACTTCAATTATATGCAAAAATAAATATATTAATTGAAGTGCCCTTCTACCAAAACTGAAATGGTTGAAATCCATATATGTGGACGTCCTTGTTCCTTGCAAAGGCACGAAAATATCTAAGGGAAGTGGATAACTCACTCACATTATTATAAGAAAAAGAAATATCCACTCACTTATGGATATTATTATAATATGATTTAAGGTGCTTAATTTGCTTTTCTTTAAATCATGGATAATTGAGAGGAATAAGAGGCAAAGAAGATAGTCTCGTAACCAAGGAAGGAAAGGGGGAAAGTGGCAAGGATATGGATGAGATAATCCCTACTTTCTCTCTCCTAAAATGAATTTTTAATAAAATGCATATATGCTCCTTTATCCATAGCTTGGAAAGGGAATTTCGCATCCACTTTCATTTCTTACTTGAAAAAACGACCAAGGGAGCTTGGAGCAATAGGAGGACGACCCCCAACCTGTTGGTAAGCTTCTTGACCTTCTTTCACCTTGATTCCATGGTGGAAATCACAAATCAATGCATGATTTCTTCTTATCTTCACTCGATCTTCAATTCTAGCCATTCCTTTTCACTAAAACCTTGAGGACGAGCTTGGGATAGTTGAAGGTGTTGCTTTCACCATTAAAGACGTGGAGGTTGAAGATTTGAAGCTCAATTGGAGGTGGGTTTTAGAACTTGAACCCTTAATATTTTTATTGCAGTCAATTCCTTATCAATTATTGTTCCTTTCTTCATTCTCAAAATTTTATTTGGTTGATTGATGCAATCTCCATGAAAATTACAACACGTTTCATGGGTTTAGAGCTTGATGATGATGAAATCATCATAACCACACACCTCCCCAAATATCTATTGCAAACGGTTTTAAGACTTTGGTCCAAACGGTTTCACCAAACCGTTTAGAGTCTTGAACCCCAAACCGTTTAGATGAGTTGACCTTTTGGATGGGTTGACCATTTGCATTCAGGACCCTAGTACATGTTGGATGAGGATCTAATGGTTGCAATGGATTGAATCAATATATGGACAATCATCCAATTAGAAACCCTAATCGGGTTAAGTGCTGGTTTTGCAATTGAATGAGTTAAATCTTTGGGTTGATTAACCCAAACGGTCTCAAGACCATTTGGAGATCACCCAAATTGTCTCAAGACCGTTTGGAGGTCAACCAAGACTGTTTGGAGGTCTAGGGTTGAATATTATTGAGTAATTTAAGGTCCAAAGATAGCAAATGGTAATGCTATTAATAGTTCAATTGTTGATCAATCGAATGATCCAAACCCTAATTGAATTTCACAATTTTAATGATGGGATGGGGAAAACAGTCTCAAGAACATTTGTAGGTCATCCAAATGACCTCAAGACTATTTGAGGTCAGGTCATGTCATGGTTTGATGATGACCCAATGATTTCAATTGGACTAGTTCCACAATGTCAACCATTGATGGTTCCTTGATTTCAAAACCCTAATGGATGGTTTCTTGATTATGAACCCTAGTTCAATTGGGTTCAAAACCCTAATTGAAGGTCTAATTGAAGGGTGGTTCAATGGTATAAAGGAAGAATAAACCTGTGGTTCAATTGATAGATGGTTTAATGATTGAAATCCTGAATTGATTAAGTGATGGAAGACCTTTTTGGTCCATTCGGTTTTGAGAGGGTTTGGACCAAACGGTCTCAAGACTGTTTGAGACCAAACGGTCTCAAACCATTTAGAGACCCAAGTGGTTTCAAGTGTGACTTGTCCATACGGTTTCATCATTGTTTTGCTTAAACAGTTTCAAACCGTTTGGAGTATCAATGGTCAAGAATGTTTTGATGTTTCAATGTAGTTAAGTTAATTGGAAACCTAAGGTGATGAAAGATAAAATAATCCTATGGTTGTTACTAATTTATCTCAAAGACAATCACTAGGGTTGTATCTATAAGGGACTAAGTAATTGGTAACCCTAGATGAGTTAATCCCTATAAGCTTATGAAAGCAATGTTTCAGTACACTTTGTCAACCATAGTTGTATATATATATACTTGATTGATGGGTTGATATAAACCTAATAAAGTTGAAAGGATGATAGAAAGGAATTCTTACATGAGTATTAATCATTTGGTTATTAAATTATGATCCTCAGTAAAGAGATCATGAAACCCTAATCCAGAAGGCTAATGATCCTAACCCTAATTCAGGGTAACATAAGGTAAAACCCTAATTATAGGAATGGAGGGTGAAACCCTAATTGGGTTGAATAGTAAACCCTAATTTTAGGGTAAAGTGTATGAAACCCTAAAATAGGGTAATGTGATGTCAAACCCTGATGTATTGATATGAAATTGAGAAACCCTAATTGAGGGTGATTCCATGAGAAACCCTAATTGAGGTTGATTACATGAGAATCCCTAATTGAGGGTGATTCCATGAGAAACCCTAATTGAGGGTGATGCCATGTGAAACCCTAATTGAGGGTGATGCCATGTGAAATCCTAATTGAAGGTGATGCCATGAGAAACCCTATACAATGATATGATGAGGATCCCTAATACAGGGTGAAGGTATGTGAAACTCTAATTTTGAATTATAATACATGAAGCCCTAATCTTGGGAAATATGATGACAAACCAGAACCCTAATAATAAAATAGTGGGTAAAGCCTTATAAAGGTGAAATATCTCAAATGGTTGATTATAGGTAACCTTATAGCAAACAATGCTTTAACCTGAGATGACTTCATATCATTGAAGATAGTTGGAAAATTCTAATGAGTGTTCTATGACCTATGTACTTTATGATAAAAGTGCTAGGTTAGTGAATAAAAGTATTAAGATGAGAAATACCTTAATACAACATAAGATGATAAACTTAAATAAGTTAAAAGTAATAAGGAAGGTAATGCTTCAAGACATCATAGAAGGATGTCACATACCACTCTTAAAGAGTGATATAAATTGTTACCTAGTAAGAGGTGCCAAGATGTTGAATGTGCTTTTTAAGTCACAAGAATGGTGATTGCCTAATGAGAGGTGACAAGATGTGATAATAAGTGAAAAGTTGCACAGGGTTGACATAGTTCGATACCTGGAATAGATACACAGGATTGACATAGTTCAATACCTGGAATAGATACACAAGATTGGCATAGTCCATTACCTGGAATAGATGCACAAGATTGGCATAGTCCAATACCTGGAATAATATCACAAGATTGGTTAAATCCCAATACCTGGAATAATATCACAGGATTGGTTAAATCCCAATACCTGGAATAGTATCACATGATTGGTTCAATCCCAATACCTGGAATAATATCACAAGATTTGTTCAATCCCAATACCTGGAATAATCTCACACGATTGGTTAAATCCCAATACCTGGAATAATCTCACAGGATTGGTTAAATTCCAATTCCTGGAATAATATCACAGGATTGGTTAAATCCCAATACCTGGAATAATATCATAGGATTGGTTAAATCCCAATACCTGGAATAATATCACAGGATTGGTTCAATCCCAATACCTGGAATAATATCACAGGATTGGTTCAATCCCAATACCTGGAATAATCTCACATGATTGGTTAAATCCCAATACCTGGAATAATCTCACAGGATTGGTTAAATTCCAATACCTAGAATAATATCACAGGATTGGTTAAATCCCAATACCTGGAATAATATCACATGATTGGTTAAATCCCAATACCTGGAATAATATCACAGGATTGGTTCAATCCCAATACCTAGAATAATATCACATGATTGGTTCAATCCCAATACCTGGAATAATTTCACAGGATTGGTTAAATCCCAATACCTGGAATAATCTCATAGGATTGGTTAAATTCCAATACCTAGAATAATTTCACAGGATTGGTTAAATCCCAATACCTAGAATAATATCACAGGATTTGTTAAATCCCAATACCTGGAATAATCTTACAGGATTGGTTAAATTCCAATACCTGGAATAATATCACAGGATTGGTTAAATCCCAATACCTGGAATAACTGCACATGATTGGTCACAACCCAATACCTGGAATAATGTCACAGGATTGACATAGTTCAATACCTAGAATAACTGCATAGGATTGGTATTAACCCAATACATGGAATAACTGCACAACATTGGTCACAACCCAATACCTGGAATAATGTCACAGGATTTACATAGTTCAATACCTAGAATAACTGTACATGATTGGTATTAACCCAATACCTAGAATAACTACACATGTTTGGTATTAACCCAATACCTGGAATAAATGCTCAAGATTGGTATTAACCCAATACCTGGAATAACTGCACATGATTGGTTACAACCCAATACCTAGAATAATGTCACATGATTGACATAGTTCAATACCTGGAATAGTTGCACATGATTGACATAGTTCAATACCTGGAATAATGTCACATGATTGACATAGTTCAATACCTGGAATAGTTGTACATGATTGGCATAGTCCAATACCTGGAATAGTTGGGATTGGTCTAGTCCAATACTTGGAATGGATACACATGAACAATATAAGTCCAATGCTCATACTAGTTGCACAGGATTGGAATAATCCAATGCCTGGAATATTTATAAAGGATTGATATGGACCAATGCCTAAACAAGACATGATGATGTACACTCTCATGTCCAGTATAAACCAATATCTATTTAGCAGGTTGGCTAAGGCCATCAGATAGAAATAAGAAAGAGTCATGGGTGACATATCAGAGTAATGAGTATCATGAGAAAAGCATGAGATGTTGAGCTAATACAATAGATAAATAATATACATGTTCTTTCTATTCCTTATAAAGAGAATAGATGATTTATTGCTCTATCACAGATAGTTGCAATAGTTAAACATGAGAATGATATAAACTACTTATCCTCTATTCGGATTTATATTATAAACTGCAATAATAATGTTTCTGGCAGAGAGTTATATATCTTGCTGGGAAAATTTTCAATTGTCTCACCCCCGTGGGATCCAACATTTTTAGGTGGACGAGCACAGAGGAGATTGAGAATATCTTGTAGAGGAAGAACTTCAGCAACATCAGGTACATCAACAATAGCTCAGGTGGAGTGTGCTGTCTGTCGTGTTTGTAGATAGAAGTCCTATGTGTCGTCTATGTACTCTTAGGTCCTCATAGTTAATAGTTAGTGCTTTTAATGAATTGTTTTGAGATTTTGGCTTAATGCCTCGAGGTTCTTATGTTGTCTGTGTTTAACTTTTAATAAGGCAGTTGATGTTGTAACCCTCGAGAAGAGATAGAACAAGAGATGTACTTATGAACCAGGATGTAAATGTAATACATTGGTTCTTGTTGAAAGAGTTTTCCTATGATTGGATCTCTTTGAAAAAGGTTTTAATTTTTAGTGATTTTCAGTAATCCGCTACAAATGATCACTTCTGCTTAATTAACCTTGTTTTTGTGAGGTCGATGCCACACATAGAATTGTTGCAAGTTGTATGATCATGCCAGTTGGGAGAAATTATGCAAAACCTAGCCTCTTTCAAAGTCTAAGTGGCATGATAGAGATGCGAGCACCCAGGTCGGCCAATCCCTTCTTACATGAGGAGTCACCGATATGGCATGAAATCCCAAAGGATCCTGGTTCTTTATGCTTTTTTGGCATCTTGCTCTGAATAATATCGGAGGTAGTTGTTGCTAATTTGACTGTCTCATATTCTTCATTTGAATACTTCCTTGTGAGGAGAGACTTTAAGTACTTCGTCCAGGGTGGTATCTTAGCCAGCGCATCAAGAAAGGGTATATCAACATGAAGCTTCTTCATTGCTTCCTTAAACTTGTTGAAACATGTGTCAAGCTTTGTTTGCTTTAGTCGAGCTGGGAAGGTAGGATGAGGCTTGTACATTGGAATAGCTGGCTCATGTGTGTCTTCCAATTCTGCAATACTAGGTTCTTCAGATCTTGCTTTGTCTGTCTTATCATCGGTTGGTGGTTTTTCAGTTGAGATTCAGGTACTGTAGAGTCTTGGGCAATCACAAAGTCATCATTATGTATAACTACCACATGTGTCTTGACAGGAGAATTAGAATAATCTTCTCCAGATCTAGTAGTAACCACTTTCAATTGCTCTGGATGTTTAGGATTGTTCTCTGCTTGGCCAGCAAAAGCTCCAGCAGGTGGCTTGAGGCTAACCGAAAGTTGAGCTAGTTGAGATTCAATAGCCTAATAATGGGCTTGCTGGTTTGCTATCATAGTCTGTTGTGACTGAAGGATCTTCTCAATAGCTGACAGTTTGTTGTCAGAAGAGATGGAACCGGCTTGTGACCCTTGTTTTTTCTATTGATAAGGGACTTGGTTGGGGTTCTGGAACAAAGGGTTGTCTTGGTACTGGTTGAAGTTTCTATTCTGAAAGTTACCCCTAAAGTTCTCTTAATTCTTGAAGTTCTATTGTTGATTATACTAGTGTCCCGACTGACCTCATTATTGACTATTTGAACTAAGATGTTGTGAGTTTTCTTCTCCTAAAGGATTTCCGTATTGAAAACCCAGATGGTTCCTATTCTGATATGGATTATAATATACTTGACCAGGGATAGTGTGGACAACATTCAGATTTTCCATCTGACCATCGCCTCCTTGGGCACAAGCATTGCCCAGAACAACATCATAGAGAATATTGTAGGATAGTGTAGAATGATCATTGCCTTTGCATGCTTCACAGAAGAGTGAAGCTGCCTTGACTTGTTCTTTTTGATGAGGGGGTGAGCACCTCCTTTCATAGGTTTTGAAAGACAACTCAAGGTTTTCTTTCGTGGAAACTAGAAGCTTTAGAGACTCGGCGATAGACTTGTACTCAGGAGTAGCTTCTGCCATAGCAACCTTCAACACTCCTTTTCCTACGAATCTTCCCCAGTTGGCTTGATTTTCAGCTCCAAGGGTGACAACCTTTCATGCGCTATCATAACTTTGACGCATAAAGTTTCCTCTAGATGAGGAATCTAAAAACCTCTTGATATCATCATCCACACCCCTATAAAAGATTTCAATGAGCTGATTCTTAGGAATGCCATGGTGTGGATACTTCTGTAGTAACTCATTATATCGTTCCCATGTTTCTTCCAGGGTTTCTCTAGGGACATGAACGAATTGTGTTATTCGGCCCCTGATATCACATGTGAGGGAAGGAGGATAAAATTTCTCTAGGAAGACATTTTTAAGTTGTTCCCAAGTGGTGATGGGTTCGAATTGCAAGGTGTTATACCAACTCATGGCTCTATCGACAAGAGAATATTTGAAAAAATAGATTCTGATGGCATCATCTGAGACTCCATTCTACTTTGTCATAGCACATTTATCTATAAACCTCAGAAGATGTTCTTGACTATCCTCTCCTTGCTTACCATAGAAAGGGCTGTTTTGAAGCAGGGTAATTCAATGTGCTCTTATCTCAAAATTTGGAGCATTGATGGGAGGAGGTTGTACTGAGTGGTGAACATCAAAAATCTTAGGGATAGAGAACTCTCTAAGGTCCTTATGTAACTCTACTCCTTGAGCTTCTTCTTGAGCTGCTTGGATTTCTTCTTGAACTGCAGCTCGGGCTTCTTGCATAAGCCTATCTCTTTGTGCATTAAGGGCTTGAGCCACCCTTCTGGAAATTTCCTCCTCTTGTGCCATCCTTGCTTGGTTCACTCTACTCTGACGATGAAAGTTCCATTCTATCTAAGGGTCAAAGCTAACAACAAGGCAGAAACTGTTCGTGCGGTGCATGCACTAGTCTTTGGGGGTACTTGGGATGGAAAGATCTTTCAGGAGTAAGATGGACGGAGTAGAACCAGATTCAAGTGTATGATAAATAGTATAAAAAGTGAAAGAAAAATACTAGATTAGCCTTAATGGAACTAGATTTAACTAGATGATTCCATTGTCCCCAACAGTGGTGCTAGAATTTGACGTGGTGTTTTTTACTACACTAACAAATTCACTCAGGGCGGAAATCCCTGAGTTTTTACCAAAACCTTGTGCAATAATAGCACCCGCAAGCAGACGGTTCCTATCACAGTATAGTTAAAGATCAAATCCCAAAGGAAAACATTTTTAAGAATCTTGCTAGTCAGATCCAGGCCAAGTAAGACTAATATTTAGAACAAAGAGTTGATTGGGTTTTGTTAAACTAAATGCAAGGAAAGTAAAGAGAACGATTAAAACAAAGTCTAGATTAATGATGGGAATCATTGGGGTGGAACTGGGTTTTACCACCGCTACACATGCAAACACATTGAAAACACATCCAGGCCAGAAACAACTATTCAAATAGAGTATCAAACCCCCATGTTAGGATGTCAGGTTTGTGTAAGCATTACTATAGGCATCAAATGTCTCATCACCTACCAGATCACACACTTACTTCTCCGAAGATATCTTTCAAAAGTTTTCATCAAGGAATCAACCATGTTAAACGATATTAATAAACCTAAGTATTGAAGTTCTCACAAAAAAGGGTTATAATAGATCATGCAAGGCATGTGATTAGTCCACAAGCACACATCAAACGATTAACATGAGATGAAAAGTTATATACAAGCCATGGAATGTTTTAAGATGAACATGTAAGCATGGGTAGCGGGGCTAGTCCCCTCACCCCAGCGAGAAGGACTACTCCCTCTTCATGATAGAAACAAGAAAAAAAAGAGAGAGGGAAGGTTCCACCATGGTCATGGTGAAGAAGATGTCCACGGCTCGATGGAGAAACGGTCTTCTACATGATTTTGGGGCAGATTTGGAATGAGGAGGGGAAGAACACCAAGACAGTCGAGACAAATATTCTCTCACCTTCTTCCTTCTTATCTCGTGCTCTCGTTCATAGGGGAAGGAGTAGTGGATGGCCAACGGCGGAGTAGATCTGCAGATCTGAAGTCCAACC
Organism: Alisma plantago-aquatica; assembly: GCA_963693085.1. NCBI lineage: Eukaryota > Viridiplantae > Streptophyta > Magnoliopsida > Alismatales > Alismataceae > Alisma > Alisma plantago-aquatica. The sequence goes on along the minus strand of OY856410.1, from coordinate 186,729,847 downwards.
ACTTTCATGGATAGAAGATAGATCTGGGTGGGGTGGAGATGGAGGAGAGGTAAGAACTCCACAGAGGTAGTCCTTGGTGGCGGAGATCATCTCCCTGAGGGCTGGGCACAGAGTGGAAGCCTCTCGACCCCATGGAAGAGATGGTTTGTCAAGTCAGGTGGGTGGTCTATTTATAGGCGCACACCACCGACTTAACTCCTAATCGCGGTCACGATCGGTTTGTGGAGGAGAAATGATCGTGGCCGCAGTCTTTCTTTGAGATCGCAGTCATAGTTTTTCTTTGCTTGGCCGCAGTCACGATCATCATGAATCAAACCCACCCCCGTGGGGGCGGGGCGGGGGTATTTCTATGGGTCGATTGGCCTGCATTGATGAATCCTCTGACTGATGAGAATGCTTTCTGATATAGGAACTGGCCATCGAAAAAGGGGTACAAATTATCAAAAGTTTCTGGTGTCTGCTAGTCGGTTAGTAGGACCACCATTTCCTACACCTCCTACACTGGCACACATAGTGCGATGTTCAATCTTGCAATGGAGATGAATGGATTTGATTAAAACTCTAAACTATGATATGAAATTGAGGAAAAGTGTATATGAGCATATTCAAGGGGTGTATGAGAGCATTCAGTGCAAAATTGGGCCAAACGTGGTGACTAAAACTAAGATGAATATGCATTCATCAGTTTGATGGGAATATGGTAGTAAATTTTTTTGTTTCCGCTACCTACCTGATGTCATATTTCTCTACATTGGTATCAGATCCACACCAATATACTATATTTTGGAATAATCGATATGATCAAATTTTTGGTTTTATCATTTATTTATTTTATACGATGTGAATATAAATGTCTGATCATATGCCATAATAATTCCAAAATAATATATGTATCAATGATATATATGTAATTTACACATGTTTCCCTAAAAGTAAGTTTTAATGGTGGTTGTGTAGCATGTTATGGCCAATAACCCTATTATCTCTGCATGCTGGTTATGTGTTTATTTCCTATTCTATCTCGGTTTGCATACCAAGCCTCTATCTTATGTTCCAATTGTAAAAGTATTATTCTCTCCTATCTTTGCTCCCCTCAAAGTAACTCAAATTTTCTCCATAATCATGTAATTATAGGATAGTTTACTTTCTTGTTATGACAAAGAAGAAGATGCTCAACACCAGGCCAACTGACCATCTCGAAGGAGAGTTGATTGGATGGAGGACCGAGGAGGACCAAGGATGACAAGCTGAAGTGATCGATTGGTGGAGTCATTAATCAACTGTAGAACCCAAAAGATGGTGGACCACAGAGTAGACAATCACTGTGATGACCAACCGATCAGCCAGGAGGTGAGCTGACCGGTTCAAGGATTGAATCTGTGAAACCAGTTTGGCAAGCACAAATCTTCATTAACAACAAGTTTCTACATGAGATGTAGACCCTAGGCTGTGGTGATTCCTTGTGTCTACAAGGAATTACATTATTATGGCCATAACCATTACTTTTTATTTACTACATGTTTTTGTTGTGGGATATACCATATATATGATACATTCAATATATGTTATGATCGGATAAAGTATATGTATTTATAAATACAAAACCCCTCAAATAGCATATTAAGTCTTAGATGATTTCCATAAGAAACACACATGAAAAACTTGATCGACCAAGTGTAGGTTATGCCTAAGCATGGTGTTCCATCCATCTTGTGGAAGTGTGATGATAGATATGTAGGTTCTGCCCAAGTAGGATGCATATATATTGTGTTGGCTTTTGGGTCAGGCTTAACTGGTATTCTTAATGAGATTAAGAACCAGCAGCATACAAATGACTATAGCAATGGGTTGTGCATATCATCTATCCAAGAATTACATATGATGCAATTGGCAAAAGTTGCCTACCTTAATAATTGACTATGGATGTTGGCGTTGGGTGGGTGATAGTTGAATTATTTTGGATCTTGGCTCACTAGAAGGTTGTAGGCTACAATCTTCCAAATTGATATGTGAGGGATAACAATTTGAATAAAACAGTAGGAGTGATAATTAACTAAAGACCTAATTAAATATTGACAAATATTTTTCTAGTCAAATCAAATTAAAAAGGGTTTTTGAAAAAATGCAAAAGTTTCTCTTCTAGAATCAAATGGAAAGCAATCATCATTGTGATTGGTCCTTAGGAAGGACAAACTTAATGAGAAAAATTTCCACAAGTGGTTTTGGACTTTGAGAAGGGTTCTCAATGAAGAGTGTAAGCTCGATGTCCTAGATAAACCAGTGCCAAACTACATGCTCCTCATGTGCCTAGGGTCAAAGTGGGTGCTTACGGGAAGCATGCCAATGATGCCCTGGACATAAAGTACCTTATGCTAAGATGTATGAACTATAAATTGCATGAGCAATGTGAGTACTTGGGTATTCTTGAGATGGTAAAGCATCTTAGGAATGTGAACCATACTCTCACAAAGCAACAAAGGCACAATGTTATAAAGGCACTCTTTGAGTGTAAGATGACAGAGGGAGACTCAATAGAGACCCATGTGCTCAATATGATTGGACATGTGGATTATCTTAAAGAACTGTGGTTCTCCTTGAGCCAAAAGTTGGCCATGGATATGATTCTGAAATCATTACCTGAATCATATAGCCACTTTATTGAGTGTTACCGCTTTAAATAAAATGGCCAGACCACTGTTAGATTTGCTTGGCATGCTGATAAATGCCGAACCAAGAATGAAGAAGGACAAATCTGTGATGGTGATCAACAAATTTGAGTCCAAGGATGAAAACATGACCATGAAGAGTTCCAAGGCTAAGCTCAGATCTAGATCTTCAACACTTAAGACAAGGAGAAAGAAAAGTACAAGAGGAATCTATCCTCTGCACTTGAAGGCATTCGGGAAGAAGAAGATGGGGATAGTGATCTCCACTTTAGGTACATACATTATTGAGATAAATCTATGTACTTATTTAGCTTGGTTACTAGATACCGAATTTGGATCTCACATATGCTTGAATAAGTAGGATCTGAAAAGAAGTAGGCCTTTAAGAAAGGACGAGGTCGAACTATGAGTCATAAATGGAGCAAGAGTTGCTACCACTATAGTTGGAACCTATAGTTTATATCTGGCCATAGGGCTTGTAATAGAGTTAGTGAACTACTATTATGTACCTTCCATAAATAGAAACATCATTTCTATATCTTCTATGGACACAGATTCATATGAATTTCATACTAAGATTGGTCGATGTTCTATTTCTAAAGATGGGATCTTTTATGGAAATGCCCCAATGCCTTATGGCCTTTATTTGATTGACTTAAAGATAGATGTTTATAAAATAAATACCACAAGACTAAAACTCAACAACTCAAATGAAACATACCTTTGGCATTGTCATCTAGGGCACATAAATGAGAATCACATATCTAGACTCCATAAAGATGGTTATCTGGACTCTTTTTAATTTTGAATCAATAGAGACATGTGAATCTTATTTATTGGGAAGATGACCAATAATCCTTTATCTGGTAACAATGAGAGGTCTAGTGATCTACCAAGAATCATACATACTGATGTATGTGGGACTTTAAGAACACCTACTAGATGTGGATATCATTACTTCATTACCTTGGATGACTTCAGTAGGTACGGTTATGTTTACTTGATGAAACATAATTTAGAAACTCGTGACATGTTCAAGGAGTTTATGAATGAAGTATAGAACCAAATTGGAAAAAAGATTAAGGTACTTCATTCTGATTGAGGTGGAGAATACTTAAGCTAAGAGTTTTAGGACCTTCTACTAACCCATGGGATCATATATCAATGGATTCCACCTAGAACACCATAACATAATGGTGTATCAGAAAATGAAATCACACATTGTGGGATATGGTGTCATCAATGATGAGTTTAGCTGAACTTCCAACTACCTTCTAGGGTTATGCTCTCAAAACTGCCACATTTACACTAAACAGAGTACCATCAAAATCGATTCAAAAGACACCATGTGAGGTATGGACAGGGAAGCATCCCAATATGTTTTTTATGAAGATTTGGGGATGTGAAGCTTATGTAAGGAAAATGTTTTCTGAAAAGCTTGGCCCTAAATATGATAAATGTTATTTTGTTGGATATCCTAAGAAGATAAGAGGATATTAATTTTATTACCTATCTGAAAATAAAGTGTTTGTTGCTAGAGATGCTGCACGCCTAGAAGGAATCAGTGGGAGGAAAGTGGAACTCGAAGAGGTTCGAGACTAACACGAAATCATTGAACTAATAGATGTACAAGAGGAACAAAGAGAATCACAAAGTGTTGTGGAATCTCAAATTCCTCAAGTAACACATGGACCTCATAGATCTAGTAGGATACACCTTGAACTTGAAAAATTTAGATATCTTGTGACTCAGGAAGGTAGTGAGTTGGTCATAGATGATGAGAGAAAAACCTATCTAGAAGATACTAAGGGATTTGAATATGAGAAATGGCTTGATGGCATGAGATCTGAGATGGAATCCATGTACACCAACAAGGTATGGACCTCGGTGGATCCACCTGAAGGGGTAAAAGCCATAGGGTGCAAGTGGGTTTTCAAGAAGAAGACTGACATGGATGGTAAAGTACAAACCTATTAAGGGCATATTGGTTGCAAAGGGTTTCAGAAAAGTTCAAGGTGTTGACTATGATGAAACATTTTCTCCGGTGGCCATGGTTAAGTCCATCAGGATCATGCTTGCAATTTCAACTTATCATGACTATGATATTTGGCAGATGGATCTTAAAACTGCATTCCATAATGGGATCTTCTCAAGGATGTATACATGATACAACTTGAGGGTTTTGTAAGTCTAAAGGATGAAAATAAAGTCTGTAAGCTAAAAAGGTCGATCTATGGATTGAAGCAAGCATCTCAGAGCTAGAATCTTCATTTTGACGAGATAGTCAAAGAGTTTAAATCTACTCAAAATAAAGATGAACCTTATGTGTACAAGAAGGTTAGTGGGAGCATGATTGTATTCCTCATATTCTATGTGGATGCCATACTATTCATGGGTAATGATATCCATACTTTACAAAAGGTAAGGACATGGCTAGGAAATAAGTTTTCTATAAAAGACTTGGGAGAAGCATCCTACATCTTGGGAATGAAGATCTACAGATATAGATCCAAAAAGCTTCTTGGACTAAGTTAGAGCACATACATTTATAAAGTGTTGAAGAGGTTCAACATGGAGAGCTCAAAGAGAGGACATCTATCCATGTGTCATGGAATTGCCATCTCAAAAGCTCAATGTTCCAAGTCTTGTGAAGAAAGGGAACACATGGGTAAGATTCCATACGCATCTACAACTGGATCTATCATGTATGCAATATTGTGTACCCATCCCAATGTCTCGTATGCCTTAACCATGATGAGAAAATATCAGTCAGATCGAGGTGATGCTCACTAGAAGACCGTCAAGAATATCTTGAAGTACTTGAGAAGAACTAAGGATCAATTTCTTATCTACGACAGAGAGGAAGAGTTGTCAGTAAAGGGTTAAACCAATGCAAGCTTGCAAACTGACAAAGATGATTGCAGATCACAATCAGTACTTGTGTTTTGCCTTAACAATGGAGCTGGGAGTTGGAAGAGTTCTAAGATAGAGATAGTTGCCGATTCTACAACAGAGGATGAGTATGTTGTTGCATCAAATGCAATAAAAGAGGCTGTATGGATCAAGAAGTTCATCTCTAAGCAAAGGAGGCTGTATGGATCAAGAAGTTGATCTCTGAACTTAGGGTTGTTCCTAGCATCAAATACACAATTGAGCTATGTTGTGACAACAATGGAGCTATTGCACAAGCAAAGGAACCCATATCACATTAGTGTTCCAAGCATATAAAAAGGTTTATCCATCTTATATGAGAGATCGTACAATGAGGAGATGTGAAGATTTGTAGATTACCAACTGAGAGCAATGTTGCTGACCCCTTGACTAAAGCACCTATACAATAGAAACATGATGGTCATGTTAGATCACTTGGATTGAAATTCATGAGTGATTTGATCTAAGTGCAAGTGGGAGTCTGTTGGTATGTAAGCCCAGAGAGCCAATCATATGATAATTGTAATGGCATAAATTGTAAATTATTTGATTGACAAAGAAGGCATGCTTCCAATTTATAGTGTTTCATTCATTTATGAGATAATCAAGTAACATAATAAATGTCTAGAGAATGATATCACTCAATGACACATGTCTTCAAGTACGTGACTTGAACAATGAGGTGATACAGATGTTAAGAGTATATGCATTCTCATTATCTCCCTAGTCGGATGTTATTTTGGAAGGTTGATAGACAACAATAACACATAAGACAAGAGTGTGTGTTGGTTGATGACAAAATCTCATCATTCGTGATATGTAATATCAAATCAAGCATATAGATACTTATTAGAGAACAATGTATCAAACAGACCCACCATGAGAGTAACACAAGGAAACCATGAGATCTCTCATAGTGTAGGTTGTGATTGTGGTTCTTAGACCTGAAGTCACTACATCATCACATGTAGTTTGGTATACTTTGACATCATCTACCATCATCCTAAATAAGGGTTGCCATAAAGGTGATAATTGGGTGCACTGTGACAAATGAGGATGATTGTGACTGATGTAGATGGGATTTATCCCTTCTACTAGAGTATGATATCCTGGCCACTTGATTAGTGATACTGAGAAATAAATGGCCATGCACATGTGAGTCAATATGTGATACTGAGCTTACATATATCTTAGACAATCTGTTATAGAAATGAACATAAATTGAATGTTGAAGAGGATGACTACTCCATGCCTCGAGTTCAATCTGGATATCAGTGACAAAGGAACTATACAAACACTGCAACATCAAACACAAATTGTTGGTTGAAGTTGTTCTCCAACTTTCCATTTACTTGGGTAGAAATGATGTGTGACTAGGCACCACTCTTTTCTTGTGATGTCATAATTAGTTATGGACATTCACTGCCAATGCAATATGGGACCTATAGGGTCACACACACATAGGACACACCTAGATGAGGAGTTTAATCATGAATGATTATTGAATTTATTGCTAGTGTTTAGATACCCATTTCAAGCAACAAATCAACTGTCTGGACTCATAACTGATTGGTTTATGTGATGAAACAGCTGGTTGGAGTGCCAGGTTGATTGGATATTGCATTGGCTAAATTAGGGTTGAACCAACCGGTTCACCGAGTGAACTGATTGGCTCATGGTTGTGAAATGACCGGTTCATGAGATGAACCGCCTAGTTCAGATATGAAATTCTATTGCATTTAGGATTGGTGCTGACATCATGTTGAGCAATAATTGGATTAGAATTGCCATTACAATTGCGATTGGGAAACATGTTAAAATGACTGGTTCACTGGATGAACCAATCAAATCACGTGCCAACTAATGGGTTCACTAGTGAACTGGCCATTTTGCTTGTCGTAGGTTGTGAAAATTCATGAAATTCCGGTTCCTTCCACTCCCATATAGATTGGGAACCCTGACCCTAACCCTCCTATAAATAGATGGGTAATGGTGGTTTCCCAAAGGCACAAGACACATGTTCTGACTTCAAATTCTCCTTTGAGAATTGAAAATTGTATTCAAATTTCTCTATCAATATAAAATGTACTTCATTCTTTGTCAGCCTCATTAACAACAATAATTCCACATTGAAATCCTTAATTAACTTCATGTAATAAATCACCATTTCAAGGGAACTTTGCACCTCTATTAGCATCTTTGGTTGTACCTATGAATCCACAAACCTATCTTAAACCTTTTGATTAACTTTTGATACCAACTAATTCAAAGATATCACTAATTTTGGTTCATTTTACTCTTTGGTTTCCCTTATTTTAGGTTTCCTTACAAGTTGTGGACTTAATTGTAAAATCAACCATTCAAGATGGGACACCCTAGTGGTTACATGCTTGGTTTGTTACTAAGAGTTCTCAAGTTTGATCCCTGACAATGACATGAATAGAATCTCCAATTGTAAGTTCAACCAAGTATGAGGACCTAATTAATAATTATGTGAAAAGTATTGAAACATTAGTTTTCTTTCATAATCATACTTGTTTGAAGAATTAGCTGGTTAATATAATATTCTAATCTAAATTCAATTGTACCTCACTTTCCTTGATTCACAATTTCATGTGCAACTGTGGATTAATATGCAAATTCACCCTAATTAAGGACCTAATAGTAAAATTGAGTGTATTATATCCAAGTGCATGTTCTCCTTCTTAAACATACATAATGTGATGAACTTAGAACTTTTTTTGAATTTTCACATCCTAAGGCTTCTAATCTTAATCCAAGCTAGTGTGTTGGTTGATGAGAACTGATGGATCTCTCAACCGATGAGAGTCCTACACCTCTAAACCAATGGAGTTCATGAACTCATCAGCTGATGAGAGTCATGCACCTCTCAACCAATGGAGTTTATGAACCCATCAACTAATGAGAGTCCTAGACTAAAAAAAACTACTATATACTTGGGTTTGAGAACTGATGGAAGCCCTTGACTTGGAAACCGATGCAGATAGATGGTAGAAAAATACCCGATAAAAATACTCAAATTGAATCAAAATTTTTAGAAGCTTAGTGTCTTAGGTTTTCTGACATGACACAAAATTTACACAAATGAGAATAACCCAAAATGAATTTAGGGTCAGGTCTGAGTTTTTACTTTAGACCCAAATTGATCCGATTGACCCAAAATTTACAATTTAATATTTAAATAACACTAAAAATACTAAAGTTTAAGACACCCAATGGCCTATTATATTACTAATCCAACACTCATGATGTTTGTGTTGGCAATTTTACATGGTTTTGTATTGGTTTGTATGATTCAATTGTTTATGTATTTATGTGTAAAACTCTTGAACAAACTAAAATAAACTTTATATGTGTTTCTCAATCACATTGTAAGTTTGGTTACATTGAAAATTGTTGACTACACTTGGTAATTATCAATGATTAGAAAAATCATAGAATTGTTCTAAATACAAATATCTCTTGATATTTGTATTTACAACCCAGACTTGATCGATCCAAAAAATTTGTGGGTCGGATTGGGGTCAAGGATTTTGGCCCCAAAAACTATCTTTTGTAAGTCTAGATTCTAGACAAAAAGTTTTACCTAAAATGGTGGGGAAAGGGAACCTCATCAACCCAAACCCATTTGCTAAAAATAGATGAAGAGGCATGATTGACAAACGATGATGTTTCTAATTTGTCAATTGTTGGAGCTTCTATGTGCCCAACCAGGAGTTGCTAACCCACTGATATGCCGAACCAATGGAGATATTGCATCGATTAATGGGAGTGATACCCAAACCAATGGGAAGTCCCGAAGAGTAGACAAAAGGGCTTCTTTGACGAATTGAAGTTCTACTTTGACCACTTGTAACACTATACACTAGTTAAGGATAATTTTGGATTTTTTCACCCCTCTACTATATTAAAACCTTCTCCTTTAGCTTTGAGTCTCATTGACACCCCAAGATTTTTTCAAAATGTGAGGGCATCCATGGAGGTCATAAGCCCCCTTGGTGGTCGATGACCATGGATGGGAGATTGCATGTGGATGAAAGTCTAAGATCAAGAAACTCCATGATTTTTATAAGCTTCCCAACCTTATTTCTTGCATCAAAAACATAAGACCATCTCTCCTAATCTTTTTTCCTTTTGTTATTTGCACCTTCTTCCTCCTTGACTGAGCTACACAGTCTTCCATGGTGGTAACTTGCTCATCTAGCCAAAGTTCCTTCTTTTCATCTATTTTTCCTTGTTTGCTCTAGATCTACCATGGAGGAATATTCTTGGAGATAGATAAGTGATCTTATGTGTTGAAGAGGGATTCTTGGATATGTTCTTTTTGTTCCTAACTTCATATTCTTCCTTTGGTTGAGTCCCATGAGCTTTCATGGTGGAACCTGCCCCATCTAGATAAAAAACCTTCCTTTTTCCTCTCTTTGCTGAAGGAAGCTAGACCTTGCTTGGAGTTGTGGTTTTGGGGATGCTTGAGAGATGAACTAGGATCTAGAAGCTTTTCATGGTTGTATTAGATGGACTCATGATAATCACCATGAGAGGAAAATGATATAGTATTTGTTAGCATTCTTTTTCCTACTTGTGCATGCAAATTCCCAAAGTGACTCTAATATACCCTAACCTTGCCCTATGATCACCTAACATGCCAAAAGACAATTTCTTAAGAACTATTATATGTATGAGAAAGGGAATACACAATTTTCCATTCTTCCTAATACTCCAAAGGTGATCCCTGCCATTAATCTTATGTCCACCTAAAATTGTTTATGTTGGAATCTTGAAATACATATTAAATATTATTCTTTATCCATTAGTGGGTATATCTAGAAGGGTTTACTAGTCATAAAAAACGTTATCTTTATGGTATCTTGGTGTAATATGATGTGGAAAACAATATACATATTACTCTTACTTTTTGGAAGAGGGTATAAAATGATCTTTAGGCCGTTATAGAATCGTTATGATGCTGAAATTTCATTTGAGTTAGACATATAATCTCAAGATAGCTCATCTATGAATAAGAGTGGTATTTTTTGTGAGTGATCTTGTATGTGATATAACTCTAAAATACCTTTGAATTGTAAGTTGAAATTTGGTAGGGTAGTGTGTCATAGTAATAAAGTGTAATCGATAATTTCAGATGGTTTTGATATTCCTATAAGGCGTTGTACATAGTATGACCTATGTGGTGAAATTATCCTTTCATGGCAACATTGGTGATTCCTCCCCTAATGCATACTTTGTAAATCTTAGCAAACTATAGTATATATACCAAAGTTACACATTCTTAATGGATTCACGAATGAAGTAGAAAGTAATTATGAATCAAGAAGCATAATTATATGACTGTACATATAATGCGTCTTAGGGGGTAACTAATAAGTGAATATGAAGTCAATCCTCAATCCATGTGAGTTTTAAGAATGGATGAAAATCATTTTATGACAAAATGATACTACAAGAGTAATTCTCTTCCTTATATGATTACCATGTCTTTCATCTCTTTTTTCTCTATAATCTTAAGGGACTGAATAAGAATGTCATAAAATGTGACCCTATAGGATGTATACTAGATATAAGATATATTTACTTGTAGACTTGATTCCATGAGATTAATACCTTTAGTGAAATGTCACGTTTCATTATTGGGATAATGGAAAGGCCCATTGGTCAATATTAATCCATGATTGAACACGAATGAGATATAAGATGATGGATAAGATGGTGAAATGATTAAAATGGGAAAAGTGATGATGTACAATTTGTGGTAACTGAGTTGGATCTTACAGAAATATGTAATGAGGATTGGTTGACTTGAACTAGTCTTTCTAATGGAAATATAATGTGATAATTCCTCATGATACCATTACACTTGAATGGTGATGATAAAGCATGTTTTGTGATCATGTCTTGTCCTATATGATGATTATGATAATTTTGTTGTAATGGATAATGACCAATATTTGGGGATACTATTTGCATGCTAGAAATGAAATGGTGGAGTAATAAATATTCGATGTTATGCCTTTATTAGGCCGGTGTTCCATGAATTGATATGTTGGGCTTTTTGATGTGGCCAAAAAGGATATGTCTGCCTTTGTTGTGGCCAAAGGTGATCACTTGTACCTTGATTTGGTGGATTGATATATGTGAACATGTTTTGTATATTATACAATTGTTTGTATTGATTAATATGTCAATTATATATCCTTATGTTGTTTCAAGGTGGTTGATAGAATTGAAAAGTGAGTAATTGGTTGAATCAATCAAGTTTAACCCTAATAATATAACACCATGAGTCCATATATCTATTTACCTGGGGCGATGAGGAGATATTGGAATGCATTATTCTTGAAGCAACATATAGTTGTGAGAATATTCTCAGAGCCATGCCTTAGTCAATATATTGGGACATTGTGGAGCATATATCCTATTATCTTTATACAGTTTTTGGAATCAATGAAGGTAGTGCAATGGAAGTGTATGAATGGTGTGATGTATTATGGAGGGTGGTTACTATAATTTTTGTGGTTCCATGACCCATGTACCCATGGCAGTATTGAGTTTGGTGTATCCACTTTTGAACAATTCCATGGTAGATCGACATGTGAGCACTTTTCTTCTTGTAACCCCTCACTCGACTTGAGGTGTTTTGAAGAGATCTAATGGATTTTGGTAATCCTTAGGTCTTATATGAGATTGTTTGTGATTGATACAACTTCACAGTGGTCATCTAGTAGTAAGTGTGGTACACCTCAAACTGCACAAGGCATAATGAATTTTGTAATTCAGCCATGTAGTATATATTTTTAGGTTTAATTGGCAAATCAGATTGATGCTCTCTTGTGTTCCCTGACTTATTGCAAGTGTGATATCTATTTATTACTCTATATAGGTAAGATATGGCTTAGGTTTATTTATGGTATAGTATTATATACCTGCTAAATACACATCCCAATGAAGAGAATACATACTTGATGCATATATCATATGTAGATATTTAACTACTATTTATTCTAATTTTAAATAATCTAATCATCATATGCATGTAAGAAATGAGTATGCTAGCTTTGACTATATCATATACCCATGACTTGGGGTCTTACCCATATGGTTATACAAAACTTTCAGGTATATTGTGTTGGCTTTTTAGATATTGCCACACTCATATTTTGATGATAAAAATAATTTCCAAATTGTATCACTAACTTGTGTATTAAGTATTTCATGTAATTAAGGAACTAAGTAAAGATCATCATCATCATCATCATCATCATCATCATCAACTATGCATCAATCCCAACTATGTTGGGTCAGCTACATGGATCCTTCTTTTCCATTTAGCTCTATCATGGGCCATATTCTGGTTGAGATGTAGAGATTCATCTCTTCATAAGCTCTTCCCATGTTAATTTAGACCTTCCTCTTCTTATATTAATTGTTCCCACCTCAATAGTATTTCTTCATATAGTCACATTAGTCAGTCTGCATTGAACATGTCCATACCATCTTAGTCGGCCCTCACACAACTTGTCCCCAATGCTCACCACCCCCACTTTATTTCAGATATAGTCATTTCTCAAGTGATCTTTTCTTATCTTCCCACACATCCATCTCAACATACACATTTCAGCCATGTTCATCTTATTGAGTCCTTGTTTCTTCACCGCCCAACATTCACTCTCATAGAGCATGGCTGGCCGTATATCATTTTATAAAACTTGCTTTTTAGTCTGAGAAGAATCTTCCGATCACATAATACTCCAGTTACACTCCTCCATTTCAACCATCTTGCAATGATCCTATGAAAAATGTCATTTTAGACATCCCTGTCTATTTGAATGATAGAGCCTAAGTTATGAAATTTATCACATTTTGGTATATCTACTCCATCCAACTTGGCTCCACCATTCACACTATGAGATTGGCTGAAATTGCAATGCATATACTTAGTTTTGCTTGTAGTAATCATCAATCCATTTGATTCCAGTGCCTTTTTCCAAAGTTCAACTTTATCATTCAAACCATCTTTAGTTTCATCAATCAATACAATATCATCAGCAAATAACATACACCAAGGAACATCACCCTGAACATTCTTTGTCAACTCACCCATAACAAGAATGAACAAATATGGGTTGAGTGTGGATCCTCGGTGCACCCCAACTGTGATGGGAAATGTTGGTGTCTCTCCTCTAGGAGTCTTCACACTTGCTGTAGAGCTATCGTACATGTCTTTAATCAGTCAATGTATTGGATTGGCACACCCTTTTTCCTCAAAACCATCCACAACACTTCTCTGGGTACTCGATCATAAGCCTTTTCCAAATTGATAAAAACCATGTGAAGATCTCTTTTTCTTTCCCTATACTTATCCATAAGCCTCCTTATCATAAAAATAACATTGTTGTTGATCTACCAGGCATGAAACCAAATTGGTTGTTTGATACCTGCATTATAGATCTTAGCCTCTGCTCAATAATCCTCTCCTAAAGCTTCATTGTGTGACTCATCAACTTGATACCTATGTGGTTTGTACAACTCTGAATATCACTTTTGTTCTTGTAGATGGGGACTATAGTACTATTTCTCCACCCATCCGACATCTCATTTGTCTTCATAATCTTGCTAAATAATTTTTTTAACCACATAACTTCTTCATCCCCCATACTCTTCCATACATTAATGGGAATACCGTCTGGTCCGCATGCCTTTCTCATTTTCATCTTTTTCAAGGCATTTGTTACCTCAAAATGGAAACTCGTTGTGTGTAAATGATATCTCTTGTATCTCTGTCACACGAGTCTCTAACATCATTTACAATATCTCCATTGAAAAGCTTATAGAAGTAATTTCTCCGTTGGTTCTTGATATCATCATCCTTTACCATCACTCTACCATCTTCATTCTTGATGCATTTTACTTGATTCAAGTCTCTTCTTTTCCTTTCTCTTATATGAGACATTTTATATATACCTTTTTCCCCTTCTCTAGTATCCAACTTCTTATAAATATCATCAAAGTATATAGAACTTGCCTCCTGAACAACTTTTTTCACTTCTTTCTTTTCTTGCTTGTATCTCTGTAATGTTGCATCATCTCGATATTTGGGAAAGCTCCTATAGATCTCCCTTTTCAGTTTAATAGCCTTATGTACTTCATCATTGCACCACCAATCTCTTTTTTGTGGAGGCCTACAACCTTTAGACTCCCCCAAAACCTCCCCGACAATTTTTATTATGCAGGAGCTCATGTTATGACACATAGTGTTGACATCAGAGTGTAAGTTCCAAGTCCCCACCTTGATGATTTTATCATCAAAGGTCAATTTCTTTTCTCCTTTAATATTCTACCACTTGATCCTGTTATCTTGATGTTTGATATGCTTGCCTTTATTGATTTTCATGTTAATATCCAAAACCACCAACCTATGTTGGGTCGTGAGTTCTTCTCCAGGAATCACTTTACACTCCTTGCATACTTTACGATCCTCCCACCTTGTAAGGAGGTAATCAATTTGGCTACAATTGTGCCCACTCTTGAAAGTAATCTTATGAGATTCTCTTTTATTAAAATGGGTGTTTTCTAAAATCATATCATATGCAACTGTAAAATCTAATATCCTCTCTCCTTCTCCGTTTCTACTGCCATATGAAAAACCACCATGAAATCTCTCATATCCATCATTTCTACTCCCCACATGGCCATTTAAATCACTCCAAATAATGATCTTCTCCTCTGTAGGTATTCCTTACATCAATTCATCCATGTTGTCCCAAAAATTCTTCTTAGCCTCCTTGCTAAGGCCAACTTGGGGGGCATAAGCGCTAATAATGTTAAAAAACTTTCCCCCAAGAACAACCTTGATAGCTATGATTCTATCACCCATCCTAGTGATCATGACAACATCATCCTTCAACATCTTATCAACAATAATACCTACATTATTTCTATGTTTATCAATGTCTGTATACCGGATTATGTATCCTGTGTCTCCAATTTCTCAACAACATTCCCCTGTGCAGTTAGTTTCCTGCAAGCAATCTATATTTACTTTTCTTCTCATCATGGTATCTACTATCTCCAAAGATTATCCTATCAAAGAGCCAATATTCCAAGATCCAACTCTAATCCTTTTTTCTTGGACTTGCTTCGTTGCCTACCTTCATAAAAAAAGTTTCCCTTGCACATTTTTCACTACATATGGGGAATGCTATGGCGGGACTAGCTTCTTTACCCACTCCCATCTAAGATGTGGAAATCCTTGCACATTTGTCACTACATCCGGGTGATGATGCAGCAAGACTAGACAATATGTAGAAATTGTTGCTTGTCCTTCAACACAACCGGGCGTCGCTGTGTCATGATACTTCCAAATAAAGTTGTACCGTGTATTTATGTATTTGTTTGTATACATGTGTTTTTGTACAACTTGATAGACATGATGTAAGGACAAGTGATGATCTTGCAAAACCTACCCAAAATCTTATCCTACACTCACATGAAGACTTTAGGGTTGATAGGTTTCATATGAGTCATTAATAGGACCTCACATACATTGCAAATCTTTGCAAAGACTCATTCTTGGTAAAAAAATTTGTTTTCCGAGACAGACTCAGTAAAAGACTCAGATAATTGAGAAATAGCCTTGCATATCAACAGTTTTGAATCAATCTAGGTCAACAATATTATTGACCGGAGAAATTCGGTCAAAGAAAAGTTTAATTGACAATGAGTCGTTATGAGTACATTGATCGACTCATAGCCGTTGGAGCCCAGATTTTTTCTGATCGATAATATTATGGATCGAGACTCTTCTCGTGGACAATATTGTGGACCGAGACTCTTACATTTGAAGAGTTTCTCAATCGAGACTTTTCTGATCGATAAAATTGTGGACCAATAAATGTTCTAGAATGATAATTAATTAGGGATCAAATTAGCAGTTGTAACTTAATTAATTTTGTCCCAATGGCTAGTTGAGCACCCAAAACACTCTTGACACTCCCAAAGATGTCCTAGCCTCTTGTAAACATTTTATATGAATAGGAGTGGTCCTAGGACACATAGACATCAACTTTGTACACAACATTGCACATTACATTGCAATAACATTTTATACATACTTGAGAATACTTCGACTTGCCATCTTTCTCAAAGAGATTAGATTCTATACTTCAAGTTGATATCATTCTAGCCTAAGCCCTTATCTCAATTATAATATCCTCTCTATCTAATACTACATTGCCTAAACCTTTTTGGAGTGGATCATCATCACTTGTCCATAGAGCTTGATTGTACATCTTGTGAGCTGAATTGTATTTTCCATTTATCTAAACTATTTCTACTTTGCTCTACTATGCTTGGGATACATATTGGAGTGAAGGTTGTCCAATATCCTATGAGAAGAAGGAGTGTTCTCTTGTTGGTTCTCTTCCTTGGCCATCAAAGAAGAGGTGAATAGGGTGACCTTCAGTGGCCCGTCAAAGAAGGTGGGAGTTCTCCTTGAGCTAAAAAGGAGGGTTAGTCTTATGCCAAACAAGACACCAGTAAATTTTATGTATTGTGTATTGGTATATAAAAGGAATAAAATTCATGATTTAGAAATCCTAGTTGGAAACAACTAGGTAGTAGACACACGTCATTTGACGGAACCAATCTAAGTCTGTGTCTCTTGTGGTTGCCTCCTTTGCTTGATATTTCTACTGCACTTTAAGTATGTAATTTTATTTATTTAAAATTAATATAAGCTCTATTAACCCCCTCTAGATATTTTCATTTGGTATCAGAACACGACTTCAAGGAGCTTTAACTGATATTGAAGATGGGGGGCAACAAAATGGGACAACTCGATGTTGATTGTAAATGGTGTTTTGAATGTGGAAAGAGAGGCCACTTTACTTTTGAATGTGTAAAGATCAAGAAAGGTAAGAAGTCCGACAAAGATGCATGGGAGAAATCAAGTGGTGATAGTAAATGTAGTAAAGAGGAGAAGGTATAATGTCTCGTGGCGATGACAAATGAAGAAGAAATAATGAGGTAAGTATTTTTGATTTATCTAAAGAAGAATTGGTTAATAGTCTTGAAGATCTTCATGATAACTATATTGATTGCAATATACAAAAGAAGAAACGTGCTAAAATAATTGATGAACTTCACGATAACCTAAATAACCTTAGTTATGAAAATGGTACTTCAAAATTTTGATATAATATATTAAAGGAATCCATTGAAAGTTATTAGGCTAAAATGCTTGACCTTGAAAACAACAACAATATTCTTTCTCCAGAAAAGGTTGATATGCTTGATAAAATAAATGATTATCCAACTCAACCTAATCTACACAATCATTCATATCATGATTCTTTGATAAAAGAAAGAGATACTTTAATTTCAAATATTTCTCAAGTAAAATTAGATATAACTAAAAAGCTTGCTGAAAGTGTTGAGTTGCAAAAACAAGATTCTAGATTATTACAAGGGAACAAATGTCTTGATAATATCTTATTTGATACTTATAAATAGATAGGAAGAAGAGGTTTAGGATATGTGCCAAGAATCAATCCTCACATATGCCTAGAAGGAAAAAGAAACATGCTTCCAAGACTAGAACTCCATATGTAACTAAAATTGAAGTTGTAAATTCTCAAAATGTTGAAAAGACAAATAAAATATCTTTTATATCATGTCATTATTGCCAACATCTTGGATATTATTCCTTTTCAAGTGAATATTGGAATAAAGGAGCACTTGACATGGTTTGAGTTCCAAAATCCCAAAATTAGAATAAAAAGGGGAACTTTTTGAGATTTGACCTATGATTAATTTGATTAATATATTTTTTCCTTATCTCAACTTAGTTTAAAGTTAAATTTGCATATATTTTTCTTATAAAACTCATTTGAATATCTTTTAGTATATTTGAATAGTTATTCATTTGTATATATTACTAAATACAAATTCTAGTTTCTCCAAAACTTATTATCGATCGAAAAAACTTTGAATGAAAAGATCTTTGGTCAAAAAATCTTCTCGATGAAAACAAGTATGTCAGAAATTTAACTTGAATATTTAATCTAGACAAGAAAGTGCATTGAATTTTATGTATGTAAAAGTATTTTTGACTTGATAATATCAGTTCCATTCATGATATTAATGCTAACCATCATGGACTCTGCTTGAGTACCAAAACCCTCTCAACTTTGTAGGATTGAGTGATATTGGCATATGACTTCAATAGAGAAAGGGAAAATCAGTCACATTGGAGACAGTGGCAAAAGAACCATCATGGAAATACGTAATAATAAAGTAGAATGAGTACATGTAAGTGAACATAATGAAGAATAAAATTCCAGGTAATGATATTGATGAGGTATCTCTTTCTACTCTATAAAAATGATCATATATAACTTGTGTTGGATAAATTGGATATTATGATAAATCCCTTTGTTTCGATGATGACAAACATTTCATTCTTATTAATCTAACGAGATACTTAAGTGTGCAGGAACAAGGTGATGACAAAGTCCTAGGGAATCCTTACGCTTGAATGTTTATAAATGTCATGCAATGTAATCATATGTAAACTTGTACAAACATATAATGTACAAGTACTTAGACTTCATGTAAATCAAGCGTTAGATCTTCCTAACTAAACACTACACTTAGTTAGGACATATCCTTCTAATAGGATCACATAATGCACACTCATGCACTCACTTAGTATCTTAATTGAAAGATTGAAAACAGAGTCAATCTCGGTCGACCACACTCCTCGACCGAGACACTCTCGGTCGACAAACTTCTCGACCGAGATTGACCAAAAGTAATCGTTAGACACAGCAGTTGACAGTTGCAAATAAACGTTAATCCAGAGAGCCTGTCGGTCGAAAAATCCTCGACCGACTGGGCATCTCGGTCGACAAGTCCTCGACCGAGATGGTCTCTGATAGCAACTGCAGAATTAATTAACTAGCCGTTGCTAATGCGCCTAACTTATTCCTAACGGCTAGTTAAGCACTAGGAACCCCATAGAAGTTGTCTAGAACGTCCTTAAGCATACTTAGGCCATTCCTATAAATAGGACAAGCCATAGGACACTAGAACACACTTACATACTCAATTGTGCAATCTTTGAGCGTACACTACATTGGCAATCTGTCTAGAGCAATAGTGCAATTCCCACACTTGTTATACATTCATATTGCTACCATTTCGTGTCCTATAGACTAGGATCTCCTACACATAATAATCACATTGCTATATATCTTGGTTGGGAGATCCAAACGCTTGATATAGGAAAATCAAGCCTTGTGCTTACAACGGTATTGTAATTTCTGTATTTCTTTCTTGTTCCTATTTATTCCTTGTACTCTCCTTGCTACTCCTAGGGTTGGAGGCTGCGGATTGGAGAGGGTGGACTTCTCAGGTGGAGAAGGGGACTTCAAGCTACTTCAAGAAGGCTATCGCACGGGAAGCTACTTCAGAAGGCTGGTGCAACGGGTGTTGGTGCATCTACTTCAAGGGAAGGCTGCTTCGAGTTGGGCGATTACTTCTAGGTGAAGGCTGCTTGAAGGGTTTAGGGAAAAGAAATGTATTTTATGTAAAATCCTTGTGAGGTAATAAAATAATTTCTTTTCAAATCCCGGTTGGGTAAGCAACCGGGTAGTGGACTGACTACCTTAGTATTTGCTAAGGCTAGGAACCACTCTAAACCCTTGTGTCTCTTTGTCCAATCTTTCTTTGTGGTTGCTTGAGTTTAAATTATTTTAAAATCTCTATAAAACTCTATTCACCCCCCCTCTAGTAGTTTTCATTTGGTATCAGAGCTTGATATAGGAAAATCAAGCTAATATAGGATTGAGTGATATTGGCATATGACTTCAATAGAGAAAGGGAAAATCAGTCACATTGGAGACAGTGGCAAAAGAACCATCATGGAAATACGTAATAATAAAGTAGAATGAGTACATGTAAGTGAACATAATGAAGAATAAAATTCCAGGTAATGATATTGATGAGGTATCTCTTTCTACTCTATAAAAATGATCATATATAACTTGTTGTAATTAACTTTGGTTAAAATTGAGAAATAAGAACAAAATATCTAGTATGCTTGACTTATTGAGCCTAAAGAACAAAATGTCTCTTTCCAAAAATAAGTCTTTAGATTAAAATGAAAATATACCTTAGTTACATATTTTTGTGGCCATGTCAATCATAACATTATTCTTGAAGAAAATTTTGATTTTGATGATATGTTTGAAGAAGATGTTGCTAGACAATGCTTGATTTTACTACAAACAAATCTCTTGCTAAAATGAAAAGTTGAACTTATCTTTGGATGAATTTTTAAATAGAGAAATATTTTACATTCTCATGATGGCATCCTATTTTAAGTTAAGTGAAAATTTCTTAGAAAATGAAACAAGACTTGCTTATGGAAAATTCAAACATTGTGCATCCTCATGTCATTTCAAAAAGAAGAAGAGCAGAAAAATGATTTAGGTAGCATAACTTTTCTCTAGATAAAAAGTAAAAAGATCATGAACCTTATTTGCAAATCATTGTTGTGATCTTAGTATGTGCCATCACATTCATGGTTGAATCATTAATATATCTAAACATGGGGATCATATTTAAGGGAAGTATCCCACTAAGGGGGAGTCATTCTATCTTTATACTTTCTATCTTTTGAGATGACAAAAGGGGACAAATAATTCAAAGAAATAATTCTTTCATTAGTGTTTAACATAATTTATTTGAATATCTTAAATCTTGATTTTCAGATTTAAATCTTTAATCAATTTCTTGGTTTCTACATCTGACATGAATGATTTATCATGAAGTTTGGGATCTTAAATGTCTGTCTTTTAGTGAATCCCTATTTTTTTACGTTTGAGCTCTATTTACTTGGTATGACATTGAGTTGGAGCATAAAGTACATTCACATAACTTGCATAACTTTTATGCTATGAATTGATTCTCTATATCAAAATAGGTTTAACATCCTTGGACATTTGATTTAGATTCCTTTAGAGTTATTATTATGGTACTTAATGTCTTCACTTATCAATATGGGCTGAACATCCCTTATATATGGTCTAGAGATTCTTTGTTGACATAATGTTTTGCTTAAATTGGTTCTCTATATCAATATGGGCTTAATATCCCTTGTATTTGGTATGGAGATATTTTATTGACCTCATTTTTGTTCTTAATGGATTCTGTAATTATATTTGGGCTTAACATCCCTTTAGATTGATGGGGGAAATGAATTTTAGTTTTGACTTTTGTTTTTCATGGCATCTCTATATCATGGTGACCTTAACATTCCTTACCATTGATTTAGAGTATCTTTTTGATATTTTTGCTTTATGGGATGTTTTTTTCATGAAGGACTTAACATGACTTTCATTGGAAAGTAGATAACCTTTTGATGTTCCTTGATCATATAGTTTTTTTACTATGCCTTAATGTATATCTTTTTGGATTTTCGATCTATTGGTATTTGTTTTCAATTAATACATCAAGTATAAGTTTTTCCCTCTCCCAAATGACTATCTTGTTGAGGGGAGTGTCTCCTTGAGGGGGAGCATTGGTAAGTATTGACCCTTTTTGACTGAAAAAAGGGGGAGAATAACCCATGAGATAAATTGGAGATAAATAGTCTATTAACTATCAACAAAGCAATTTAAATGTATAAAGTTCAAAATTTGCTACTTTCAATTTATCTTACGAATCTGTCATCATCAAAAAGGGGGAGATTGTTGGCTTTTTGGACATGCCACACTCATATTTTGATGATAAAAATATTTCCCAAACTGTATTGCTAACTTGTGTATTAAGTATTTTAGGCGATGAAGGAACTAAATCAAGATCCAATTTCAAAAACCTTACAAATATATATGATTGGACACTTACAAATAAAATTATACCATGTATTTATGTATTTGTTTATACACATGTGTTTTCGTACAACTTGATAGACATGCTGTAAGGACAAGTGATGATCCTCTAAAACCTACCCAAAACCCTATCCTGCACTCACATGAAGACTGATAGGTTTCATATGAGTCATTAATAGGACCTCACATACATTGTAAATCTTTGCACATAGTCCTTCTTGGTCAACAATTTTGTGGACCGAGACACACTCGGTTGAAGACTAAAAAAACTAAGAAATAGCCTTGCATATCTAAAGTTTTGAGTCAATCTCGGTCGACAATATTGTCAACCAGATAAAGTCGATTGAAGAAAAGTTTGACCGACAAAGAGCCATTGCGAAGAGATTGACCAACTCATAGTCGTTGGAGCCTATAAGTTTTTCCAATCGACAATATTGTGGACCTAGACTCTTTCGGTCGACAATATTGTGGACCGATATTCTTCTGGTTGAAGAGTTTGTCGATCGAGACTCTTCCAATCAATAATATTATGGACCGATAAATGTTCTGGAATGATAATTAATTAGTGATCAAACTAGCCATTGCAACTTAATTAATTTCATTCCATCAGCTAGTTGACCATCCAGAACACTCGAGACACTCCCAAAGATGCCCTAGCCTATTGTAAACATTTTCTATGAATAGGAGTGGTCCTAGGACACCTAGACATCAAATGTGTGCACAACTTTGCACATTACATTGCAACAATATTTGATACATACTTGATCATGCTTAGACTCGCCATCTTTCTCAAAGAGCTTAGGTTATATATTTCAAGTTGCTATCATCCTACCCTAAGCCCTTAGCTCAGTTATAATATCCTCTCCACCTAATATTACTTTTACTAAACCTTTTTGGAGTAAATTATCATCACTTGTCCATAAAGCTTGATTGTACATCTTGTGAGCTGAATTGTATTTTCCATTTCTCCATCCCATTTCTACTTTGGTGTACTATGCTCGGGCTACTTATTGGAGTGAAGCTTGTCCAAGATCCTGTGAGAAGAAGGAGTATTCTCTAGTTGATGCTCTTCCTAGGCCATCAAAGAAGAAATGAAGAGGGTGACCTTCCGTGCTCGTCAAAGAAGGTGGGAGTTTTCTTTGAGCTGAAAAGGAGGGTTAGTCTTGTGCCACAAAAGACACCTATAAATTTTATGTATTGTGTATCTGTATATAAAAGGAATAAAATACACGATTTATAAATCTTGGTTGGAAACAACTATGTAATGGACTTGCTCATTTGACAGAACCACTCTAAATGTGTGTCTCTTGTGGTTGCCTCCTTTGCTTTATATTTCCGTTACACTTTAAATAAAGTAATTTTATTTAATTAATATTATTATAAAGCTCTATTCACCCCCTCTAGATCTTTTCATACTGGAGTATAAAAAATGACATGTTGATCAAGATGTAACAATAAATACCATAGTAAAGTCTAGAGTGTCCCTATACTCTCACTTTCCTAAGTTATGGATGGGTAGTTAATGATGTATCCATAAGGGTGTTTCTCTTGATGTTTCCTTATGATCATGAGTTGTAAACTGAATCAGTCATGTTGTGTTGCTATAGTTTTATAATCAAAGAAAATCTTATAATCCATTTGATGAACTACATAAAGAGAGGTTGAAGTTGTTCTCAATCACTTCTGAATGTGGAATGTTTTAGATGTGCAGTGGCACACTTCTATATATCATGTCCAAGGTTTTTTGGTGGTTTCTCATAATAGGCTTTCTGTGTCAATCATTTTTTACCAAAATTTTTCAACTCGCTTTTGATGGTTTTATTATTTATTTGGTTAGGGGTTTGATTAGTGTGATGGGTCATTAGAAGTGTGGAATCAGAAACTAGCTTAGTTGGGTCTATATGGACAATAGGAATTAGGACTAAAATATGACTAAGTGAGGAACCTGACAAGAGCATTGTGTATGTGAGTTGAACTCAAATTTTGGATGCCCCGGTGAGTTATCCAAATAAGGAGGGAGATTTAGTATTGATGTATTTAATTTTTCTTCTTCGTAGTAGTTTGACCAAGTAATCAGTTGAAAAATAACCCTAGAGTATGACAAGAAAAGAAATCATGATGAAAACAATGAGATAAAAATTGATGGGAGATGTGAAACCCATATTGACTCTGGATATGTTGAACCAGAATTATGCATATAACTATTTCAAGAAGTGAGGGTAAGTAATGATATAATCATTTAAAAAAGAAGAGATCCATCCTGTAACTCATAAAAACCTAAGAGTTTGATGACTTAAGGAAAATATATGTCGCCATGATGCTTAATATGAAAATGAATTACATAAAAAAGGAGTTCTTGAAACTTGGAAGGACACCTTATATGGATATGAAGCCAATGTTGTAAGTTGAGATCTAGAGAATTATGAGATTAATGAGAGATAACTCAATATATGAAGCTTTAAGTATGTTATGGAGTCAGGGAATCCTTATATGATGTGTCCTATGTATAGATGTATACATGGAAATTAATAGAGAATATGTTTAATGATGAATAATTTAATGTAATATCCTAAATTTGGGTAAAATTAAATTATTTTAAGATAAAACATGAATTGATAAGTAATTTTCCCAAATGGTATTATTGATGGTATATTAATATATATCACTTTGTGACATGAGTGCAACCCATAGTAAAAGTGAGGCCATGAGACTATTTGCTTTGCAAATACATCTTTAGGGCACAAGATAAAGAAATAAGAGATTTTTTACACAAATCTACTATTCTATCATACTAAGAACCATCATGTCAAAACTCGTCTCCGTCCTCATCCCCTCTAAGAGCTGGACTCATTATATCGTACTTCAGACCACGTGAAATTCCGCAAGTTTTATCATGCACAAACTACTCGTCCTCCCAATTCCATGGTAGGACTGGACTCTAATTAGATAACGTCAACCCCCAATAAACTCGGGAGAAACTTATATCATACATAACAACAACAACTGCCGATATACAATTATATATTCCACAGTTCTAATTTTGTGAAGACCAAACCATTAATATGTAGAAACCGTCTGATACTATGATGATAACTTGGTTGTCGTCATCCTAAGGTTGGGGATAATGTTGACGTTGTTTTGCTTTTCCAACCAGTGGGTAGCAAGGAGAAAGAGTGTTATCCATCGATATGGAGTTATATACTGAGATCGTCATGCATCAGGCTCCCGCGGGATGTGGAGAATCATGAATTACTTTCAGAACTAGCCCGATGAGTTGTACTATATCTCATTAGCACCGACATGGAGGCGAGCGCGAACATCGCGAAGAGGGATTGCTATAATATCTATACATAATAGCGGAAAATTCCTATTTACCACAAACCAGTGAAGATCAAATTACTAATATGCGATAGTTGCCTTCTACGAGATTGGCATGGAGCAGACTGTTGTTCATGGAGCAGACTGTGCGTGGTGTGTACCATGGAGCAGACTGTTGTTCATTGACATGGGCTTATATGGAGATCGCCATGCATCATTTTCCGATTGGTTACTCTACACCACGGTTTAGGATCTTGTATTACTTCTAGAATATATGATATATATCAGGCGGGTTGAGATATATCTAGCTAACATTTAGAAGAAAGCGAGTGTTGATCGATGTTTTTTTTTTTTGAGGAAAGGTAATGTTATATATTAAAAACACATCAAGCAAGCGAAAACCTACTTATGTGAAACACCTACAAATTGTTTGGTAAAACTACAGCGGAAAGAAAAAGCTGAAAAGAAAATAAGTTAAAGAAAAGCATTGTTCAGCTAAACTTGGGGGAGGCACCCCTTTAACAAGCCCCTAGCGAAAAAAGTTTTGCATCCTAGAGATTTTCCTGATTTGAGCTGCCCTTGAATCATAATGATTGGTCACAGTTGTTGCTGTACTAAGCTGACTCCAGCCTCATCATCCACCATAGCTTTTAGATCACAGAGAAAAGCGGCTTCTGATTCTCCTTCCTCTGAATCATCCAACCTCCCTTCTGCTAATTTTCCTGCAGTTTAGTAAGGATGTGAAGATCGGCATCTATTTGAGTTATAACATTTCTTGCCAAATTTTTGTTGTTGTTGAAAGTTCTATTGTTCCTTTCTTTCTAAAGGTTCCAACAGATTGTGGTGAAAAGATCACTGCTTTTGAAATACCTGTAATGTCTTAAAAGTGTTATTTGGATGGGGAAAGTGACTTCCTGGAGATCAGGAAGGCAATTTCTCATGAAGTGTGAAAAGATTGTTCAAGAGAAAGAGCATATAAAGAAGATGTGGCTGACCGAGTCACTGTTATTTTCACAGAGGGCACATCTAAATGGGCCAATGAAACCCTTTTTAGTGATGTTTTCACCTGTAAGAAGTTTATTATGTAAAAGAAGCCATAAGAAAGTTTTGTATTTTTGTGGCCATTTTTGTTTCCAAATCTTTGTTGATGAAGGGGAGAAACCTTTAAAAGAGAGAAAATTGTAAGCAAGTTTGACCGAATACTCTTTCCCCCATTTCCAAGTGATGTTATTTGAGGTGTTGTTTTCCATAGAACTTGAGAGATGTCTGAATTCATTTTGACTTACCTGGGAAAGGATACATCTTTTAAAGGAGTTTGATCTGTTACTGGTGATTAGCGAAAGGGCTTTATCAATCCTTAGGTTGAGGAGATTATTTGGGAAAGACCATGATGGTTTGAGATTTAAAACAGAGCTATTTTCGTACCATGGATCAGACCAGAAGGAGATGATTTTGTGAGAATGAGGAGGAGTATTTAAGATTTGTGAAATCATTTGTATATTTTTATTGATGAATTTCCAAAGTGGGGAGGCTGTTTTCCGATGGATTTGGTGCCAAGGAGGTGAGTTTTGGTAATATTTGTTTTTGATGAAATTTGTCCAGATTTTCTTTTTATTTTGGATGAGACAGTCAATGATTTTGGTAATGAGGCAGAGCAAGTGTGTTTCAATGTTTATTATACCCCAGCCTCCTTGATCAAGAGGAGCAGAAATCATTTTCCAATTAACTAGATGGTAATATTTCCCAGGTTTTTCTAGTTTTTGGAAATTGTTCCAAAGGAAATTTCTTCGGATTTTATCTAGAATGGATTTAGTTTTAGAGGGTAAGGGGATGCAGCTCAAGAAGTGGGTTGTTATAGGTGTGATGACACTATTAAGCAGGGTGAGCCTTCCCGAGAGGTTTAGGAAGTTGTTTGCCCAGCTGGAGAGTTTAGAGTTTATTTTTGAAATTATGGGGTTCCAAATAGCGTTTGTGATGTTATAAGGAGTGATGGGGAGACCCAGGTATTTGATAGGGAATTCTTCAGTTTTGCATTTTAGGAAGTCCTTGAGGTTCTCCAAAGAAGATTGATGAATGTTTACCCCAAAGATGGAGGATTTTTGTATATTTATTTTTAGCCCAGAGATATAGGAGAAGATACCTATGATCCTAAAAATATTCTGAACAGAGGATTTTTCTGGAGAGGAGAAGATGATGGTGTCATCTGTGAATTGAATAATGTTCTCCTTGCAGACATCAGGAGCCGAGAAGAGCCCATTTTGATTTCCCATTTGAATCATGCGAGAGAGAATAGTAGTTAAAATGATGAAGAGGTAAGGAGAAAGAGGGTCCCCTTGTCCAAGACTATTCGATGTCTTTTCTATAGGGTGAGTCCTATAGAAACTTGGACAATTTGTATATTTCTTTTATTTTTTATTTTTTATAGGGGGGTGAGTTTTAAAAATGAGTGAGAAGGAGTTAACGCATTGTGATTGGTTATTATAGGACTCTTCCTATACTATCGGCTTGCGAGTCTTGATACTGCAAAGAAATATAGGAGTTTGCTGGAGAGCATGTTCAACTTGTGGCTGAAGGTTACAATGTAATGCTGAAGTCACTTATCTCAAATATATGGACTCCTCATGTACCAGTTCTAACGAGTCCTAAGGTAAGACAATACGGATCTACGTTCAACTTCCAATCCACACATGCGGTATCGCCTGTATATCTATCTTTGATGGCTACATCAATGATGATTCCCCAGTACTTTGTATATTGTTAGTGATATATTGTGACATGCATGTTGTAGATTTTTGCTTTCAGCCAATTCACTAAATTGCAGGTTTCTGCTTTCAGCCAATTCACTCAAGGTGCCTCGAAAGGACACATCGTTTTGCTTGATTTTTGGTCTCATGACATCTTCATGCCTGGTCAGAGCAAAGACAAAGCTGGGTACAGTGGCCACATGCTGCCTGTCAGTATATCTCCCACATTTTTTGGTCACTGTATAATGCTTTTGCTCTATGTGATTGTCTTTTGAGAGTTTCTTATAGAGCATATAGATGAGGGTCATTTCTTGGCACTAACAAACTGTAGTCTAACTTCGAGATCTGTCAAATGCAGTGCCATGTCTATTAGGCTGATGTGCGAATCATATGCAGTTGCAGCTGGCCCCATAAGGTGGTAGGTTATTAATTTCTTCTGTTTAATAATTCCGTGAAACCATCAGTTATAATGTCATGATCTACTCACCTATACGCCAGCTACCTTTTGTGAGATGTATGCGTTCATATGTCCTTTCTCTAACGTTATTATACCACATGTTAACTATAAATGTAATAGACATTGGTAAAATATAAATCCTTTAACGCTCTTTTTCTTTATCCACACAAAAAAATGTGATTGTTATTTATCTCCGTATGTTTTGTTGATTGTTTTTTCTTTACTGGACCGGATAAAATAATAGCAACGTTGGTCATGTACATGTGGTGTTAAATTTTGAGTTACTTGGACATGTACGTGTTTGTTGAAAACTCTCAAGATACTATGATCAAAGCATGATAATTAATATCATTGGTTTTGTTTCTATTTTACTTGTTTTCCAGTTCTAAGAGATAAATTATTTTTTCACATGCCTTATTTTTCAATGGACGTCTAGCATATGACAACTCTGGTGAAAAATCTAATTTTTACTCTCTTTTTTATTATCGAGAGAATTGCCCTCTTAGAAGCGCCACTTTTGTGACCCCCAGACAGCATAAAACTCTCGGGCCCCGAGTGCCCCGTCCACCCGGAAATCAGTTAAAACACACAGTTGGCCGGCCTACACTTCAGGTACCATTTCGGAGGCGGCCATTGAGTTTCTAACCCGAGTCCCTTCATGAGGGGACACCATGCCGAATCACCTGAACCACTCCTCCCCCGCTAATTTTCACTCTTAGATTAGAGAATACAATAAGAGAATTCATAAGAAGCTCGAGTATGGTATATCCAATGTGAGAACATTGCGATGTTTAAATTAGATTTGAAAACACTTGCCTAATCCGGTCAAAGTCTGTCTAGATAGAAAGAAAAAAAACAAACTCAAGGTATCCACCGCATTTTTATTCCTATAGAAAAAGACATTTTTTACTCTATTTTTCACTAGTAGGTTAGTGACGTTTGGTATGAAAGTTATCCATGTATTTTCTACCACTACAGTGGAATCATGTGTTCATTACTATTTTACATCACAAGTACATAAAAAGTTGAGTAATACTAGATGTTATATTTTTGTTGATTTTTTCATATTGTGTATCAATAGAAAATTTCCAAATACTTGTACATGCTCTTGTAATATGTGTATAATCTATCTAAAGTAATATAATACTATCGTGAAGTTTGTCTAAGATATAACTAATTACATATTTCTCCCATCTCAATCAATAATATTTTAACTTAAGCTATTACTTAACATGTTGAAATTTTGTGGGAACATTAAGGGGAAAGAAATATTGACATAATTACTTATTTATTAATTATTATCCAATAAAGTAATATTATATAAGTTTTATTTCTTCTTTAAGAACTATACTTGATTTTAAAAACATATTTATTTATTCAACATGACTTTTATAATGTTTATATCACTAAATAATGGCAATTAACATGACATAGACCAAAACATGTACAATAAAATTTTTGTTCTTTGATTTAATAAATACTAAAATTATTTACATTGACCTCATTGAAGAGGAATCCAACATATACATAAAAGTACACAAAAATTTCAATGGTTATGAAGATATGTTGTAGAAATTGAGCTTTAAAAAAAACCTATGCAAGATGATTGACTAAATTGTGATTATCATCAAATAATTAGTATTGTTTAATAAGTTTTCTTATTTAAATAATTGAAGTTTACTAGATAATTGTCAAATTATGATAATTATATATACATTCAATAGGTGAGTTGTCTAAATGAGAAAATTGTGAAAATCTATCAACATATGAACTTTGATGCATTCTATGACCCTTAAAGTTTTTATTGGTCATGATTGTATACATTTTAAAGAGAAGATTTCCATTAAACTTCTTATAGGGGATATAACTAAAAAATGTATTCGAATAGAAAATATTATATAGATGTTTTGTGCATTAAACAGTAAAAGAGAAAGTGGACCATTTATTCATATAAATAATGGTTAAAAATACATTCTCAATCCCCTACTGTATTTAAAAATTTTGTTCAAAAATTAGGTAGATTGAAATATTGTATGTAAAAATAAATGGATGACATCAACCATGACCTCTTCTTATTTTTAGACTAATAATAAGAAATGGTTTAGTACTTTTCTACAAAATATTGCAAAAAATACACAGTAGTATGAATTACTCTCATAGATTGAAATTTGATATCACTTTTCATGTTTGTCCATATTCTCAAGTTTCTTGGATGGTTGAGAAATTAATCACTCATGTGATAATCATAATGTTACATTACTAAGGAATCATGGATAGAATTAAAATACATCTAGAAGTATGTCATTGTAGTTACACAATTGGTTGAAGGGGACAATAGAAATGGAAACATTATTTAAATAAATGTAGATATGAATGATGTCAACATTTTTTTAGAGAAATCTTACCCCCTTCATTAAAGCATAATCGAGATTACAATAACAAAGACTAAAACTAAACATGGTATTATTAGTGTGGTATCATCTAAGTATATGATAGATGATGGGTCCATCGAGATCTCATTGAAATGAGAGTTAAGAAGGCTTTTGAGGTGAGTTTTAACTAATTCTTTAAGAACTTGGCATGCTTCATAAGCTACTGAAAACATATTTGAAGCCATCTTAAGCATGGTGTAGAACTTCCAGTTCTTAATTATCCAACAAATGAGTGGTTTGGATGTATCAATCATACACATAATCATCTAGGTAATACCTATAGAAAATTTTCCTTGCCCGCACATATTCCCTTAACTGGTTGCTCCTCTCACCCTTCTGTAGGTAATTCCCTTAACTGGTTTCTCCTCCCACCCTTCTATAGGTATATGCTCAACCTCTACTTCCACTACCTCTTCAATTTTTGATTCTTTAACAATGTGCCTTGGGCTTCTTCTCCTATGTTCCAAGGGTGAAAAGTTTTTGGTTTTACCTTTTCATCTTGGTGCTTCTTCCCTTGATTTTCCTCCCTACGAACATATGGGTATCACCTTCCTTATGTCTATTATGTTTTACTCTATCCGAAAAGGTTTCTGTGTCCTGTCTCCTTCAATTCAATCTCGTTTATAATTTCAGCACTTGTAGTTTCTTCTGAGAATTCGATCACCTCGTCGACATCTGAGTAGATGACTATGTGTGTCTCTTTATGAGCTGCTCTTTGTCCTCCTTCTGAATCTTTAACATTGCTTTCGATTATTTTCCTATATTGGAGTTGTCCCCCATGAATTTTCTCGTGGTCTCACTTTTCCTATTTCTATCACTTTTCTTTTTCTGCCATACCTATATGATGTCAAAGTTGATCCCAATATTGTCATAAAATCATTGCTTGATACAATACCATTTGTAAATTGAATTCATATGAATATTAGAGGAATAATAAGATCAATTATGGGGGTTCTCACTAGAAACAATAATGAGAAAGCAATTCATTTAAATACCTTTAATTGGACATAATATGCTAAATACATAAGCATGTACTATGTATCTACCCGTTAAGAATACTTATAATATCTCAGTCATGACCCTCTAAATATGACAACATATTATGGGGTATTGTAACTGCATGTATATGTAATGATTGAAAAATAGATGATATTCAAATTAAAATCCATTGACACTGGCATTCTTGGGTTTCAAACGGATATATGCCATACGTATCTACATGTTCTGAATTTAGCATGAAGAAAATATTGAATTATGATGGACGACAACATTCCCAACTCATTTTATTTTGGAATTTTTGATATGTGAAGGTTACATTAAAGAAAATTATTTATATTGAAATTTAAGAAAAGTTATCTTTCATAACTAAATTCTTTTCAACGTTGTTTTCCAAATTTGAGTAATGAAGTTGTCAAAGAGAGAATTCCTCTGTGGGGTGTTAAGTTCTATAACTACAAGCTAATATCATATAGTTTCATCATTACATGTATCAGATGTCAGAAACATTTTATAATATGGTTTAGAAGCATATGATCCACAACGTTTGTATCCTTGTGAGAAATGTCTCTTCATTATGATAAGAAGTATCATTTAAATCAAACAAATCATTGTTCGATTGAGCATAAAAAATGGAAGAAACATATTTATAATATTATGGCTTAGAATCTATCTATGTGAAATGTATACCACTAATGAATACTACATGTTAGTATTTGAGACAATACAAGTGAAATAACATCTCAATACCATTTGCAATATAAATCATTTTGTTTATCACTTTGAGCATATCAAAATCTGTAGTTATGCAAGATGTGTTTCAACGTTACAATCAATGTAGTGGACATTTATGAACCACGTTAAAATATTTCTCTATTTCCCTTGTAAAGTTCATGTTCATACAAAAATTGTTAATGAGTTTTGGTATTTAATAAAATGATTTATATACAACCTCCATCTATAGGTCATATGGGAAGTTTTATGCATGCAAAAATGTATTCTAGCAATTAACATTCAAACAAATGTTATTAACATTTGAAGAATCCAAGTATGCTTATATGGAATTCACTAAACACTTGATAATATGATACCCCAATGAAGGGTCATAAAGTTATGAAATGTTTAATGTTACCATTTTAGTATTTTGTAGATAAGATAAATTATATTCAAATAACTTTGAATTGTGTGTAAATTTACTATTGTTAGTGATTTGTGATCAATGTAACATGCAACAAGATAGGTAATACTGCACTTACTATTAATAATTCATGCAGATGATATTCTTTCATCTTATTTTTGGAATGCAAAAACGTAAATAATATTAAAACTATGAGATATCATAAAAGTTATGAAGAATATGAAGTAGTATATGCATCTTTTTATATGAAAATCTGTTAGATGCATATTAATATCTAACAATTGAGATATTCGATGTCATTGTTCATATTATATTTAAGTTATTGCATATAATACTGAGTGTTAAATGTATTAAGAAAATCATAGTTCTTAACGGTGTCAAGATATAAAATCATTTTACATATACCGTATGATATGCCAACGAATTTTCTGTTCTTATGCAACCTTTTCGCAAAATGATGTTTAATATCTTGGAGTGCGAGCATTCCATTTTCGTATTAGTTTGATGTAGTCTACAACCCATTCCAATGTAAACACCATTTCAATTTTTTTCTTGGCATTAATTAGTTGAATGGTTTTGTAACGTAGGTTACACATGTAAATTATACATATTTAATATATTTATGCATCAAATATGTTTCTCAAACTAATTATGGGGTCTTGTTTGATATTGTCTTACTTTATTAGTTTATTTATATTTTTTGATATGTACATAACTAAAATAGCCTTGGAAAAGGACTTGGTAAAACTCATAAGTAGCTACAATGATGCAACTCTAACAATCTATTGTGATCTTCCACATGTTGAAATTTATATGGTCATTTTCTAATCTATTTTTTTCTAGCATCTTAAATATGTGCATTTAAATATATATTTTTAATTATCTTTCATTTTTTCACTATTTACCTTATTATTTTCATTTATTGTTTACTTTATATTACCACATTATAATATAAATTCATTGCCATAATTCTAAAAAATATATTCATTATTACCATGCACTTTTTTCTGCACAAAAAGTCTATAAGGACGGTGCTGCATGTGAAAAAATGCATCTTCATTCACTTCACTTTACCTTTTCTACCCTAGGATTTTTTTTCGATGGCTTGATTTCCCTCTTCTGACGCATACAATAATCATAGATAGAGATGTGATGATGGTCTATATTTACAAGTAGATATATGGGGTTTTCCATTCATAAAAGCTTGGTAACCCAATTTATATTCGATGGAGGTATTTCTCTAGATTTTTTTTATGTATTTTCAATTTTTATTTTTCAGAACATACAAGGGATATACACAAAATATACTTATCAATACAAAGATATGTATTAATACTTTTAACAACTTTTTTGTTTCTTCATATAGATAAAACATAGATAAATTGTTCTAAATGTTATCAATGGTATATTAAATACTTTAAGAACAAAACTCATTGTAGAACATGGTTAAGTAAAGCCTAAATACATTTTGTTGGTATTTCAATTCCTGAAGTATATGGATATAATTACTCTATTTTTTCTATGAATTAAAAGGTAAAATTCACATTCACTTGTACATCTACTACATAGAATTGGGATTTGATACAACACTAATAATATATTTTTCATATCAATTCTAAAATTTTAGATTATCAGAATCCATTTCTCTAATATGGTATTTTCAAGTCTTAATTTTTTTTATAAATAATCTTTTGTCCATTTTTAAATTTTTTAATAGTTGAATTTTGTTAGTGCTTGTTCCTCATGCCATTGATCTAATGTTTCTAGGAGATGCCCATCTGGGATAGAGTGGAGGGAAAACTCTAATGGTATCCAAAGATGGATCATGGGTTTTAATCACATAGACAATGATTTCTTGATACTGCATCCTTTGGGCGTGCAGCTTCTGCCACTAGATTTGGAAGATGGGTTGAGAATTATTTCTCTTAATACCAATTTTATTAAATAATGAAAAAATATTATATAGTTTTTTAATCATAAAATGAAACCAAAAAATTAAAATGGAATGGACTCCCAAGTATTACTTTACTCACAATCCATGTTTCCTTTATCAAGGATAAGAGCTACCTTCTCATACACACATAAAATACTAAACTAATCTAAACTTATTTGGTAATGAATGTTTCAAGATAAAATTTAAAAAGTATAATTAAAAAAAGAATTACTACATTAATCATATTCTAACAATGAATGTTAAGCATAGTAAAATTTCTTTAAAAAATATTAATGACAAGAACCATACATGTGGTGGTACATATATAGGAGAGAATACACAAAATCATTGACCGGATGAAGATCAATTTAATATATTACCATTACATTAACATATCGTTGATCTAGCTGAAGTAGTATATGAATGACCCTTGAGAAAGGATAAGTCCTAAGATAAAAAATGGTATGAGATTAAAGGTCATATAAGAGAACTTACATATGTAGAAAAACATTTAGAAAGGATAAGTTTTTCTCAAAATTGATTTTCTAATAACAGAAATCAACCTCTATAAACATAGTTCCCATACTCATTAAATATATAAATATCATGTGCAAATCACGTGCAATTACTAGTAAATACTAATGACTTTATGAAGTGTTAGATATAGAGATATAAAATAATAAGCAATTTTCCAAAAGAAATAAGATATATGGTATTTATTATAATCAATGGAGTAATTATCTACCCAGTTTGGCAATACGAGTTGTTAGCCATCAAGTGGTATTATTTCAAACTAACTTTGGTATACTTAAAGATATTAACAAAAGGAAGGGAATTCCAAAAATTGGCAGGAAAAGGATGTTCCCATGAGATAATGGTAATTGTTTTAATGATATGTTTTAAAGAGCAAGTTTTGTATATGAAAGACGTCCCAATAAATCCCAAAATATTAGATGTAAATTGGAAAAAATATTAATGAGTTCCTATAATGGATTTAAGGAATATATCAAAGAGAGAGATAAAGAACAATTTTTACTTCAAGTCATAAAGACTTATTGGCAGTATAATAGTCAAATTATCCAATAAGTGCAATATATTTATATGCATTCCTTAATGGCTTTTTGTGTATCAATCAACTAATATGGATATCTTATTTAGAAAATGTATGGAATAAAGGTATATTTCTTATGAAAAGGAAGTAAGGATGCGATTATTCATAGAGTATGTCATTAAGGAAAAACCACACCTTTTAAGGAAAGATAAATTTGGAAAGTTGTGTTGATTAAGGATAGGAAACAAATCAAGTAGAAATAGGACCAACATACCACTTCCTTGAAAAATATATATACATGGTCCTTGGAACATATATAAAGAGAGGTAGGGTTCTAACCTAAGAAGTATATCTCTCTCTGATGTCTCCTTTATTCCTTGATAGACTACAAATAGACTGTGGGATGGTCTTGCCAATACTCTAGCCTGCACATATAGTCCCCAGTTGCCCTAGGCTAGTGTGGGTGATTGGAAGACTCCTTGGAGGGTGTTGGAAGGAGTATGGTCACAGAGAGGCGGGTGGAGGTGGGGGAAAGATGACGCTGATTGAGAGAAGAAAGTATTCAACAACACTCTATCAACCACGACAAATGGCTAGTCCTTCAAACCAGTAGGTCCTACAGTAGGAGGAAGAGCCACAACAACCCTAGTACGGCTGCCTTGGGCCGTGATAGTTAGAGATGAGACCACAATGGATGAAGGTGGTTCTGTAGACGGCTTTGCTAGGAGGATGGAGGAGGATGGGGGAGGGCTTAAGGAGCCAAAGGTAGCAACTATATCACCAACATGGTCGTGAGGAGGGCACCATGCTACTACAACCAATCGAGACTAGCCCTCCTAGTAGAGACAGGTTCAGTGTGTTGCTACAGTTTCTCATGCAGAGATGATAACAGAAACTAGGACCCTATTGGGTATCCTGTGTCAAGTCTCCCCAAGAGGAGGAAGGAGGTCCATAGAGGAGGAGAATGAGTATGGTGTGGTGAATGAGTCACCATGGTAGGAACCATGAAAGTCAGAGCCAACCTGATGGTGCATGGGGGTTGATCTCCTCTGGTCGTCGAAATTTGTTTGACGTGATCTACACAAAGGAGAACATGTATTCATGAGGATGGATGAATACTCGATCCAAGTAATTGGTTAGGCGGACCCGATCTAAGATCCACGAGTGCAAATGAAAGAGGTTACAAAGAGAAATTTAATTATAATGACTTGTCCTACTATGATTGTCCTGCATATATTTATCTTGCAAATAATGTAACTAATTAACGGTAACTCAGATTATATATATGTGTATATATATATGTATATATATGTATATATATATATATATATGATAGGAAAACACATACATCCAAATAAAATAAGGTTGAGACCTAATTCTAATCCCAATTCCTAAAGTAGAACTTATATATGTGAAAGTTGTGATTAACGCATGAAAACCCTGGATTTGTGTATTTAACCTGTTGAATACATTAAATTCTCTTAGTTTGTGGTTTAGTCTAATATTGTGGAATATAATAACAATCCAAGAGGATCATGATTATAATGATGAATAATTAGAGTTTCTAAAGTGGATAACCATATATGTGAATAATTAGGGTTTTGAAACGTAAGAATCATAACTTGTGATAATGTTAATGAACATAATCTGATTTAAGTTTTAAAAATGAAAGGGTATGATAGATCTAATGAACAAGGTTTCACCTAATATTTACTATGTGTTTGAATTAGGGTTTGCACCCTTTTTCCCTATCCAAACCTGAGACAACCCTAAGACCTTGATTAGGATCTGAGTAGGGTTTAATATGATTGATATGATGGTGAAACTTTAGCGTTTGCATATGTTATGACCCCACCTCCCAATAACCCCCAATTAAGGGAGAATGAGAGGTCGAAGCCGCACCCATAACTTCCGGATCAAAGGTTCGGCAATTAACCAAGAATAAGTATCAAATTTTAACATACTAAACGGGAAAACTGTAAGAAAGTAAACTTTTGCATACCTTTTTGAAAACTTGGATCTCTAAACTTCTATCCACATATGGATTCTATTCAAACTAATCCTCCTTGTATTTTACTTCATGTATTTCACAATATGACGATTTACTGTTTGTCCTTTTGTCTTATACCTAAAACGCCGACAAACAAAACATCGGTCAGCCGAAGCTGGTATGTGGGGGAAACAATAAATGAGAAACTATGAAAACAACATAATCATTCAATTAATCATTTAACAACCAAGATTACATTTTAAATATAACTCTGCGATCCATGAGTACCCTATCCTCTATGCTATCCCTACAGTGTACCTGGATACTACCTTCCTTATGGTAGATCCCCATTAAACCCCTCATGGTCCCACCTATAGGTGAACCAGTTTCTAGGGTTGAGTCACATGGCACTGCTCATAAGTAGCC
Organism: Alisma plantago-aquatica; assembly: GCA_963693085.1. Taxonomy (NCBI): domain Eukaryota; kingdom Viridiplantae; phylum Streptophyta; class Magnoliopsida; order Alismatales; family Alismataceae; genus Alisma; species Alisma plantago-aquatica. The sequence continues at coordinate 186,690,837 of OY856410.1, read as the reverse complement.
CACTCCTTAACTCATGGAAGGCTAATGGGTCTCATGGCACTACACTTGGTAGCCCAATTTCTAACCCACGATAACCTAGACCTTACTCTAGGTTACCCCTTTTTAGCCTTTGCAAGTCACAGAGGTGGACCCGGATCTAGCCAGTTATACATGTATATTCATAGTGATAGTCATAGTCACTCTATAGTTGCATGAAATAAAAGCATCCAACAGTTATTTCAAGCCATGAGGGAAACGTCGATAAAATCCTCTGAAAACTAGTCGGGATAAGCATAAGCGTAACCACATACTTGATTTGATGATTTCACAAGCATTAAGCAAATACAACCAAGAAAGAAATCAACAATCACATAATTCCTAAAAAGAATATGTACTATATTTATTACATACTTTATCAAGAATCTACTTTATTGACTTGGATTCACTGTCTAGGGTTTCTGTATCCATTTTAGGGTTTCATTTTGCAATTAGGGTTTCCCTTCATCATTTACCATATTAAACCCTAATTTTATGCCATTACTCATTATCTCATCTATTCTTCAATATTAAGGCTATCTTAACAACATATAACTCTATTTTCATTTACAGGCACATTAATCATCAATTAATTTCATTAAGCTTCTTTTACATTAAAGCTATTATTTTTATCCTTTTAATCCATGACAAGATCAATATATGCACCTATCATCAATTCAAAGTTCATTAAGGTATAATTATCATATAAACTCGTTTTGCCATCAATTCCACCTTTTATTCATGAAAAGACCCTAATTACTTAATTTAGGGTATTTATCCAGAATTAAGGTCTTTTATATACAAATAACTTAGAACCATCATTAAACAATCATATTTTCACATTTTCAAATTAAATATGATTTTATCCTCTTTTACCCTAAATTAGGGTTTCTAAATTATTTAGTCATTCTCATATGAGGTAAAAACCCTAACTCATGAAATTCTACATCTAGATCAGGTTCGAATCTAACATTATCATTCAATAGGTTATTAATACTTCAATTAACCCATTAAGCATTCTAGATTCAACCTTTAATCACAAAAAGGGTTTTTAACTAAACTTTAATGCACTTTTCATCAACTTATAGTACTTTTGCAATTAGGAACGGAATCAATCTTTAATATCATTTTTATTGGATTCCTCTCGTTCTCCTGATCAATTTTCATATTTTATTCGTATCTATCTGAGCTACGGTTTATTAGATATGATTTTCACAAGGATTCACTTACCAGAGCCAATCAGATTGCGCCACGTCACTTCACCCATGCAACGATCTCGCGACTTGGAAACATAACGCAAAGATGACTTTGCCCTTGAATTAAAGGCTATTCTATAGCATGCCGAGGGGTAGAACGGTCAAACGCCACCCGCCTTCTTCAACCTTGCGCAACCGACGACTGCTGCCCCAGCTGCTTCATGGCACGGCTCCTGCTCCCTCCTTGGACCCCTTCAGCGACCGACGGCGGTCCCTTTCGATCAGTTGCCCTCCGCCACACCCACTGGTGCCTAGAACCACCTCCATGGTGGTGGAAAATAGGCTGGACAGACCTGCCACATGGCCGCCCTAAGCAGTCGTGTTGCTGCTACCACGGCCATCTAGAGCGAGGGAACGCTCACCCAAGCTCCTTATGTCGTCGTGGAAGTGGCATGCCTTCCTCTCTACCCCTCCCCAACCTCATATAGCTCCAGGTTAGGGCTGCGTTCCAGGTTTAGGGTTTGAAGATGAAAAGAGGAAGAAGAAGAAGAAGAAACAGAAATGTGGGATTCTTTTGGACTCGAACCAGAGGGTCTCCCCTTTATATAGGGGTGAGCAAAGAAGCCCCAGGTCGACTATTCATGAATCCAAGAGTTCCTTTCCAAGTAGGAAGTCAATTTCTTCAAAGAGAAGTAATATTCTCTCTCTCTTCTTTATCCTTGATTATTCCCTATTATATGGATATTAGGAAATTCGAAACTCCTCTTTTATTTTCTTTATTCTTGCTTTTTAAACCAATGGCAAGAATTTCTATTTTCTTTTAATAGAAATTACTCCTTTTTATCAATATCACAAAATTCATTAATAATGCATTACATTATCCTCTTATTTTGGTATTTTCTCTTTCTTTCCTCTTTATTGGGACTCCTTGGATCCCAAGAAACTCTATTATTTCGAAATCCTTTTTATTGGACACTCATTATCCTTCTAGATGCATCTAAATGCATTATTTCACATTATTCCTCATTATCTTGTGTATTTCTTATTAAAATAGGTCTTTTTGAGGATTTCTCTTTATTTCTCTTTTATTTTCCTCATTGGTGTTCCTTTTATCATTAGGAATCCTTGGGATACGAAATTCCACCAAGAATAACTCCATTACACCTCTTTTCACTTGTTTTCCACATTTTACCATTATTTTCAATTTCTTTCTTAATAAAGAAATACTTAATTAATCTTTTCTTTTCTTATTGCTTTCTTTTTGCAACTTTGGACTCCTTGGAACCCAAGGAACCCAAGAGGCACGAAATCCATCCTTGGATTACATCTCTTTTCCTTCTAGAGGTTTCTACCTCTTTCTTTTCTCAAATATTCAATTATTCATTTACTAATAGAATTTTCTTGTTATTCGAGCCCAATATCCCATAAAGCCCACAACACAAACATCAAGGCTATTGTAAATGAAATCCATTTATTCAAACCAAATTATATCATTATTTTTTCAAATATCTTTAATATGAGAAATTGCATTTCTCACCAAATGAATCCAAAAATTGGGGTTGTAACAACATATATGTCAGATTAAATGTTGAATTGCTTGCTTGATTATTTGATATGCTTAAAGTAGTTGAAATATGATGACATGAACTGAATGTCTTTACAAAAGGTACACAATTATGGTTATGACTACCTGTAATATCAATTTCTAAGGTTTTTCGAATGTTTCTTAAGGATTGTTGAAAGAAAGTATTGGATATTTGTTTACTTTCTGCTCAATCATGAACTCCTCAATAATAGGTACCTCCAAACCAGATTCATCCACTCTCTCCCACCTAAAAAAATGATTTGTTACTACATTATTTACTCCATCCTTGTCCTTGATTTCTATATGAAACTCTTGTAGTGGAAAAATCCATCTAATTAGCCTTGGTTTAGCATCCTTCTCCAATAAAAGATACTTAATAGCTGCATGGTCATTCCATACTTTCACTTTTTCCCCTATCAAATATTGTCCTAATTTGTCAAAGAAAGAGACTATAGCAAGGAGTTCTTTTTCTATGGTGGTATAATTTATTTGTACATCACTAAGGGTTCTAGACACATAGTAAATGACTAAAATATTTTGATCCTTACATTAGCATAGAACAATGCCCACTGTGAAATCTAGTGTATCACACATGAACTCAAAGGGTTGGTGCCAATCTAGAGCCCACCATGGGTGTGGAAATCAATTTTTCCTTCACAATTTCAAATGCTTTTAAGCATCGATCATTAGATTTGAAATCCACATCTTTCTCTAATAGTTTGAATAGAGGTTTAGGAATTTTCAAAAAAATCCATTATTAAGTGTTGATAAAATCTGGCGTATCCTAAGAAAATCATAACTCCCTTCACTAGTGATGGTGGAGTTAGGTTAGAGATCACCTCTATTTTTACCAAGTCCACTTCCATCCCTTTATTGGACACCTTGTGTCCTTACACAATTCCTTCTCTCACCATCATATGACATTTTTCCCAATTCAAAATGAGATGAGTGTCCTCATAACTATGTGAAACTTTGTCTAGACTGGCAAGGAAGACCGCAAAAGATTCTCCATACACTAAAAATTCATCAATAAAAATCTAAAGACAACACTCCACTCAGAAAAGATTACAAGCATGCATCTTTGAAACATTGTATGTGCATTACAAAGACCAAAGGGCATCTGAAGATATGTAAAATTACCATATGGACAAGTTAAGGTAGACTTATCTTGATCATGTGGTTCGATATAATTATAACTAGAATATCCATCAAGAAAACAAAAATGTGAGCAGTCGGTGAGCCTCTCTAGAATTTGATTGATAAATGGAAGCAAGAAATGATATTTTCAAGTGCCAATGTTCAAACCACATTAATCAATTCACACACGCCACATAGTCACTAGCTAAGTTAGAACTAACTCACTAGCAACATTTGTTGTGACCATGATTCCCCATTTCTTAGGAGAAACATGTATAGTGATAACCCATTTAGAATCAGAGATAGAACAGATTATACCTTTTCATTTAAGTTTAACTACCTCATTCTCTACCACCTCAGTCATGATCAGGTTTAGACGTCATTGAGGTTGCCCTATAGGTTTTCCCTCTTCTTAAATCTAAATCTTATGTTGACATAAACTAGGGGAGATCCTCTTTATGTTTGCAGTAGACCACCCAAATGAGGCCCGATTACTATTCAAAGTTGTGAGTATTTGCCCCCCTCCTTCACACTCAATGATGCTAAAATTGTCATTGGGAGTTTTTTGTCAACTTCCAAGAATGTGTTCTTCATATGCGGGCTAGTGGCTTCTATCCCAACTCATGAGGACATTGTAGAGATGAAACTAATGGTGGCAGTGGTGGTCCTAGATTATCATAGTGTCTTTTATAGAAGCACAACAAGGTCTTAGAAATAGAACACACTCCTCCAGTGAATGATAACAAGTATAGTCATCCACCAGATTCATGAGACAAGCTTTTAATGGTAATTGTGGGTATGCTTGCTTCCTTGTAGAGGACATTATGTCTACAACTTTCATCAGGTACTCCTCTTCCTCTAGATCATCATGGAACTTCATAGCATTTGTTTAACAAATATGCTTTGTATGCTCCATTATGTCAACAGTATGAGTACCCTTATGAACCTTTATCATGACATGAGCCATGTCTAGAAATGGTTTTCCCAAGAAAAGTGAAATCGGATTGCCCAATTGTTGTATCATGTGGCATTGTGCACTTTCTTTGTCTAGCGGTTGACAATCATGTATTTATATCTCAAACCTATCATTTAGATTCCCAATGTCAATATTCCTCTCACCATTTCTAAAATGACGTCTGTTGTTGCTTGGAATGGCTTCCCTGAAAGTAGTTCATTTTCATAGTTATTCTGCATTTTGATAATATCAAAATCTGTTGGAAATATTAATTGTCAACCTTTAGAAACATCTTCACAAATACCAATCAGTCTCACTACAGAGTTGTCTTCCAGCTGTATAATCATGTTGGTCTTCGTAGATTCTTTGAGTCCTAGTTTCTTGAATGCAGTCAACGACATTATATTGATTCTTGCCACTGAATCCTAGAAACATCTCCAAACTCAACCCTACCAATGTAGCATGGTATGTTGAAACACTCTGGATCATGTCTCTTCTATGGTACTTTTCTTTGTATCTATGCATTGACTTCCTCTTCTAGGACAATGACATCAGAATCAGTTATCCTCCTCTTTTTGTTGATAATCTCCTTCAAGAACTTTCCATAAGTAGGAATTTTCCCAAGAGCATCAACCAATGGTAGATTGATCTAGACCTTTCTAAATATATCTAGAAATTTCTTAAACTACCAACCAACCTTTTTGCGCTTTAAGTTTTTGGGAAATGGCACTTGAGTAACTTTTTTGTTGATGGGGTGGAATGTAAGAATCCTTATTGTTCTCCTTCTTCTCAGTTGATTCATCCTCTAGGGTCTCCTCCTATGTTGTGGTGTCATATGGTTTCTCTAGAGGAATTGTCTCTGTCACCTACAATGTATCAATTGTGGTGGTGTCTTCTCCGAAACCTCCTTTAGATCTTTCATCAACATTGTACCGCAATGGAACATCATTACTTTCCCCTGTTAATTGCTGTCCAAAATATTCGTGTTCCCTAGAAACCCTTGCTGACTAGGATTCTTAAGGGATGCCACTTTCACTGCTAGCTGAGAAATCTAGTTTTGATTCTACAAATATATGCCCCTTTATTTGTATTGCACTCTTCTCATCTTGTCTAAGAGTGCTTTGTTCTATGTCACCAACCTACCCAACATGTCCTCAATCCTATCTATCTTGTTGGGACCCATGTCCTACTGATGCTACTCAAACATGTTACCCTACTATTGTTTAGGTTGTTGCACCTGTGACAGGTGCTGCTGGAAATAGTTAGGATTTTTCCATGATAACTTGGGATCCTTCCTCCATGCATACTTATTTTTTACCTGATTGTTGTAAGGTTGTGCATATATGCACTCTTCCTCTTCCCCTCCAGATGAGGTTTTGGATTTCTGTTCAAATTTCTTTTTGAGATTGTCCATATTTTTCTTCAAGATGGCAATCTTCTTTGATTCCATAGAAGTTTTGACAGTAGCTGGTAAGTTACGCTCTTCTCCCCAACATTGATTCGTTTCCATGTTCTTTAATATCTCGTGACACCTTGTGCTTTATTCTTTAGAAAGGAACCTTGTCCTATGATGTCAAGAGTAGTTCTCCACCCCCCTTGTATGTCCCATAATAAAATGTCTTTTCCTAGTTACAAAGATCAATCTCATGATGAGGGACCTTCCTTAGCATGTTTTGAAATCTCTCCCATGCTTCTAAATAGGTTTCCTCAGCATCTTATTTAAAGTTGTAGATTCATATGACAAAGTCATCCATCTTCAGTGGCCAAAAGCACCTCTCCAAGAAAGTATCTATCATCTCATCCCATGTCTCTATCAATCCTGTAAGAAGACTTAGAAACCATGCTTTTGCCTTGTCTGACAATGAGTAAGAGTACAGCTTCAAGTAAATTACTACGGATGGGACCCTATCAATCTTTAACATATCACACCTCTCCACAAAGTCATTGATGTGCATCATAGGGTCCTCCATACTGTGGTCATGGAATGATTAAGATTTGATAATTGCATGTGACATCCCCAGATTTTAAATGCCTTGACCACGTGTGTGGCATCTGAATTGAAACCCTCACCTTAGCGAGAATCCAATTCAAACTCCACACACTAGGCCAAGAAGAAGAAAATCAAGGGAGTCAGAGGAAACAAACAACAACACATGCACATGAACAAGAACAAAACCATACAACACATGTTCACCATTCGATATATAAATATAAAAAGAATTATCATTACAAATTAATATTACATATTGAACATTAAAACTTTTACATATGCATGTACTACATTCTACAATAGGATTTTAAGACAAACTTATCTCATTACCTCAAAATTGTACCTTAATCCTCAAAGACAAACATTTATCATCATAAACCAACTTATATCATCTACATATGACTTAGATCATCATCTAATCTTATTTCATCTAATCCATCTATCACATATTTTAACAAGGTTATATACATCTAATCAAGAACTAGTCTCTCTTCTAGACTGATGTCATTCACTTTCACTTAGGTTGCACGACCACCTCCTACTCATACATGTGTTGGGACACATTTTTTTATTTACTTACATATATAATAAAATATTATATAGTTTTTTCTGATAAAAAATATGTCAGAGAAAACTATCGAGGTACTTTCCAGTTGGAATCAAAAACCAAATCCACAAAACAAGTGTCCCACACATAGTATAGAATCTAGTGTCATGTCACCTAGTGAAAGGGGCTTGAAGAGGGTGAAGACTAGTGTATCTACCCTAGACAACGAGAGCTATATGTCTAGAATTTGTCTTCCCTTAATGCACATAATCTCCAATCATCATAAAAGTTTGACCATATTTTTAGCACAACTCAAGATACATACTTCTCAAATTTTGTGTCAAAACTCAATTGTCTGGTCAGTCAATTAAATACCTCAAAATGGCATGAACTTAGGGATGCTAATTATGATATGAGCATAATCAACAACCAAACTTTACCAAAATTCGTATAACTCCCAATATAATAAACCAAACACATCAATTCACTTATGTCCTTGACATTTAAGGATTCTAAAAGTTCACTACATCACAGTGCCACTAGTCCAGGATCTATTTTGTAGTTGTCCATGTTGACTACTTGTCGTTTAATCAGCCCTAATTGTGTTGTGGCTAAAAATGCCTTGATCTTTTCCCAGACAGTTTTTCCTCAAGCTTGGCCCCAACTCACTCCTCTGCATTGAATTTCATATTCGCTACCTTCTCTGCCTAAAGTGTTCAAGTTTGAAGAAGATTTTCCACTCAACCCCCAAATTATCTCGCTCTGCAATGAAGTTCCTATGGGCCTATATGTGGTGGATTTCCAATAGTCAGTGGTTCTAGTACGAACCCTGCACTAGTATCTAAAAATGGGATAGCAGTAAGGGATAATGAGTACTAGTAGATATTGTTGTAAATATAAAACTTTCAATTGAAGTGCAAATTTAGAGAAAGGATTTGGAAAATAATTTAACAAGAAAAATAAAATGGCCTAGAGTGGTCAATCACAACACTCATAGTGTTGGAGTTGTTGTTATATAATCATATTTCCTATGGAATTGGAAATATTTTTGAAGATGGATTCATCTCAGAGATGTGGTGGAAGGACAAAAATGGATATTTTTTCAAACTCCCCTATCTCTACATAGGATGCATCGGTATACACAAACCATTTACTGATATGAGCTTGAATGTAACCCTCAGCATGTGGTGATGTGATGATTTTACCAATGACTTGATCAAAGTCTCTGTTGATAGGGGGAAGTATAGCATCTAGGATAGATATAGGACCTTTGGTTTCATAATGGTGCAACAAGGTAGGAGTTAGCAAGGGTCGTAGTGTCTTTAATGCATTCCATGTCTTAGTTTCCTAGATTATTGATGATGTCACTAGTATAGAAATGACATATAACGTCACCTTTTATGGCATCGATTACACACAAAAAATGACGCCAAAGAACAACAACGTCGGATATTTAAAACAACCATCACCATATGTGAAGTCTTACCAATTTAGAAAAGAAACAGGTAACTATTTTACTTTAAAATTACCTATGAAATACAATTTTCTAGGGAAAAAATTTGCCTCCAAAATTTTCAATCCAATGTCGGTTTTTGCTAAAATCAACGACACATGTTTTGTGCCATGTCCCTACGGAAAAATGTATCCCCTCATTAGTCGTCAGATTTATCAACTAACTGATGAATAATCCCCCTTCGCGAGATAAACTTTTTTTAAGGGGATGGGTCTATAGCGTCAGTTGTTTACTAGAAATCGATGACTAGGTGTTTTCATGCCTTATAACTGTGAAAATAGTTTCCCCCCATTTTGCTCCTTCATCGTCAATTTTAATTGGACAACCAACAACTATGGTCCTAATAGTAGATCAAATTTTTTATTTCGATATGTATATAGATGTCGGTTTTTCCATTGGTAACCGACGACTATGTCAAACTTTTTTTGTTTGGTTTAGGAGTTAGTCGTCGATTTTTCTCTAGCAACCAATGACTAAAATTCTAACCGAGGGCAACTTTTTTGTTTATATTTGGACTTATTCGTCAGTTTCTTTCACAAGAAACTGGCGACTATACCCCTAAGCCAAGGGCAAAGTTTAGGAGTTAGTCTTTAGTTTTCCAAAACAACCGACAACTATGGGTAACTAAATAGCACCCGTGCAAAACTTTCTCCCCATTCTCTATTTCATCACGATACCTAAACTAGCTCCGAAGATTTTGCTACTCCAGTCGCCCCTCCTGTGCTCCAGCTGTTGTGCTCACGCCGCCGCTACCACCTAAGAAGTTTTTGTGCTCATGCTTCTAGTGTCATTGTTGTGCTCGCCATCACTTGAGGCGGTGCCAATGAGCTTTTATTGCTCCAGCAATCGGCCACCACTCCAGCCTGCTCCAGTCACTGCCACTGGCCTCCGCTCATCTCTAGCCATCGACTTCCTCTCCAGCCTACTCCAATCGCCACCACCATAGTCTGCTTCACCTCCAACTATTGTCGCATCACCATCTTCCTTTTTCTATAGCTGTGACCACCTCCACCTCCAGCCACCTCCACTGTATCCTGCTCCACCATTGGGGTGAGTGGTTAGTTAGAAGTAGATTTTAATTAAGTAGGATTAATTATTCATGAATGAACTTAATTAATTAATATTGCTTTCTTTCTCTCTTATTAGTAATTGATTTAACTTAGTTCAATAATTTCTCATCAAGATTGTGCAGTTGATTAATATGGATTAACTAGGGTTAATGATCATGAATGAATTTAATTAATTAATATTTCTTTCTTTCTCTCTTATTATTGATTGATTTAACTTAGTTGAATAATTTATCTTCAAGATTGTGTAGTTGATTAATATTGACTAATTAGGGTTAGTGATGTATGAATGAACTAACCCAAATGGAAGAATGAATTGAATTAAATGATGTTACATAAAACCTAGGATATGAATGATGAAACTATGATCATAGGCATAAGAATGAAAACATATATACATGTATTTTGTTGGCCTAGAAACCCGCCCAAGATTTACTCACTAGGAGTAAATCTTAGATAGTCCCTGGTTTGGGATTGTTCTTGAACAGTTAATCTCACTTAGGATGTAAGTGTATAATGTATATTCAGTTTTCAAGATGTTTCTCCATCACTTCCCCATTTGTTCTCTAAGTACATATGTTGGTGGGCATTTGCCCATGTACATCGGTGTATTTGGAGAACTGTGGGGAAATGCTATCGAAATTTTCTTGAAAATTGAATACACATTATACACTTACCAGTGAGATTAGGTGTTCAAGAATGGGATAGGTGGTACACACATTCATTACTAAACCCTAAACCCTAATATTTAAATCCTAATCCCTAAATCTAAAATATAAACCCTAATCTATCTGCAAATCCTTAACTTAATAAATAAACCCTAAACCCTAATACTTGTTTTATCTTTGATCATAAAATGGATAGATCATGGATGTCCATTTCAAATCGCTGCACCCCAGAGTTTGTTGATGGTCTTGATTAGTTTATTAGATTTGCGGAGGAACATAGGAAACAACCTCGATTTGTCCATGTAGGCATTGTGGTAACAACTTGGAAGTCAGCACTGGTGATGAAATCAAAAGTCATGTCATGTGAAATGAGATTGTACTAGGCTATACATAATGGTACTGGCATGGAGAGATTTCAAACCTAAGATCAATAGAGGTCAATAGCAATGCTTGTGTTGAACAAGAAATTGTCGTCGAAGATGTAGATGTGAACAAACCGGTTTTGATAGAAATTGTTAATGTGATGTTGGATAGTTGTGGGGTAGAGCACACTGATCAACCTTCCTTATTTAGCAACATTATGCATGATGATGAGATACTGTTATACACAGGTTGTACTAAGTTTATGAAGCTAAGCATTGTGTTGAGATTGTATAATCTGAAGGCCAATAATAGATGGAGTGAAAAAAGCTTCACATCATTGTTGTCTTTGTTGAAATAAATTCTTCTTGGAGGAAACAAGCTTCCAATCTCAACATACGAGTTAAAGAAAATATTATGCCCAATGGGAATAAAGGCTAAGAAGATACATGTATGCCCTAATGATTGTGTATTATTTGAAAAGGACTATGTGGATTGGAAAGATTTTCCAAATTGTGGGGCGTCAAAACATAAAATGACGACTTTGGGGAAGTCCAAATCTGGCTCTCCTACAAAGGTTGTGGTATATACCTATAATACCATAGTTTCAATGCTTATTTGCAAATACAATAGATGTAGAGAATTTAAGATGACATGCAGAGGTTAAGAAAAATAATGATGGGATCCTAAGACATGCATCTGATTCCCAACTATGGAAGAAGATTAATTTATTGTACCCTAAATTTTGTGAAGAAGTCAGGAATCTAAGTGTTGGGCTTTGTACTGATGGGATGAATCAATACGACACATTGAGTAACCAACATAGCGCTTGGCCTGTTATGCTTGTTAAATACAATCTTCCTCCCTAGTTGTGTATGAAAAATAAGTACGTTATGTTGTCATTGTTAATATTAGACCTTAAACAACCTGGAAATGATATTGATGTTTATCTTGAACCTTTGATTGATGACTTATAGAAACTCTGGGGTGAAAGTGTGATGACCTATGATTCTTCACATAGAGAAACATTTTGTTTGCATGCTATGTTGTTTTGCACTATTAATGACTTTCCAGTATATGGGAATTTGTCTGGATACAGTGTAAAAGGATCCAAAGCATGCCCTATATGTAAAGAGAGCACTAATTCAATATGACTAAAACATGGTGGCAAGACTGTATATCTTGGTCATCGAAGGTTTCTTCCAAAATTCTATCTGTATCGAAGGTTACACAAAGCATTCAATGGACGGAATGAGGAATGTAGTACCCCTAAACCTATACCAGGTTCCTTCTTCTTTGTCGACATCTTGTCCTGAATGAATGTGCTAGACATTTTGGCCAATTGCAATGTCTCAACATGATCTCCTCTTCTTATTTTTGTGATGAGGTACTTGAATAACTTATCATAGGTGGGCATTTCTTTGATGTCATCCAAAAAAGGGACATCTAGGTTTAACATCTTCATGACTTCTATGAATTTCTCATACCTCTTCTTAAGGTGGGCTTTGATTAACTTGTACAGAAAGGGAACCCTTAGGGAATATGGGTTTTTATTGGCAAAAACTTTTTTGCTAAGTTTGACCATTCTTCTACAGCTTTCTTTCCCTTGACTTTCTCTTTAGGATTGTCCTTCTTAGTCGACTCTTCCTCCTCAGGTACTTTTTCTATTGCAATCGGTTTAAGTTGTGCCTTGCTACCAATGCCATTTTCTCTATCAACGTCCCCTTGCTAATTTTCTAATACTTTTTTGAAGCGAAGGGTGTCCATCTTTATAGTCTCTATATTAGAGGGGTTCTTTCCTTGAGGGTTCTTTATTAGATCAGATAGTCACTCCAACTATTGGTTAATAATTTTTTTATGTGTATGCATATCAACCATTTGGGTTCACATCAAGGTCAAGACACCTGAGTTGGTGATGTCGCTTTGGGTCATTTTTTCTATCAACCTCCCATTGCTGGTTTTCTAATAATTTTTTGGAGCGAAGGGTGTCCATATTTACAGTCTGTATATTAGAGGGGATCTTTCCTTGAGGGTTCTTTATTAGATTAGACAGTCGTGCCAGCTATAGGTTAATTTGTTTTTATGTGTATGCATATCAGCCATTTAAGTTCGCATCGAGGTTGTGCCTTGCTACCAATGTCATTTTCTCTATCAACCTCCCCTTGCTGGTTTTCTAATACTTTTTTTGGAGTGAAGGGTGTCCATGTTTACAGTCTCTATATTAGAGGGGATCTTTCCTTAAGGGTTCTTTATTAGATTAGACAGTCGTGCCAGTTGTTGGTTAATTTGTTTTTTATGTGTATGCATATCATCCATTTGGGTTCGCATCGAGGTCAAGACACCTGAGTTGGTGATATCACTTTGGGTCAGTTATTCATTTACTAAAACTTGCCTTTTTGTGAAATCAAACAGTTGAGACATCATGTCAGGTTGGTTGCTACTCTTAGGTTGGCCTTGATCTTGATTTTTCCAGTTTGTGTTCATGTTTTGACCTTGTCCTTGCCCTTGGTTTTGGTAATTATTTATATTTTACTGGTAGTTGGTCGTTCTAGTAGATGTGGTTGGTCCTCCCCCTTGCCTAAATCTTGGCAGTGTTTTAGATGGAACACTTAGTTTGTGGGAGTTTTCAGTAGTGTTTTTGTTTCTGTAATTGAAACTAGGGTGATATGGTCTCTTAAAGTTGACATGAGAAACATTCTTAGTTTCTTCCTCATCTTTTCTTTTGTGATCATCCTCGGCCTGAGTGTAGATATAGTTATCAACGTCGTGTCCTCCTTTACCATATGTGACACATTTCATGACCTTCTCGGTCTTAGCTTTCCCTTTGCCTCCAATATCTTTCAATTGTTTAACATCCAAGGTGATCTTTTGGATTTGGTCCGTTAGAGTCTCCAGAGCTTTTGACTCAGAAGTTGGGCCTTCAGAGTTAGCCCTTTTAGTTAAGGTACCATAGGGTTCCTCTTCCAACATTCATAGATTGGTATCAATGAAAGATATGAAGCAGATAGGTCTTAAATCTCATGATTGTCACACTCTAATGCAACAAATATTGCCCATGGCAATTTGATCTATAGTCTTGAGCATGTAAGGTTTTCAATCACCAAACTTTGTTTCTTCTTCAATAGTCTATGCAACAAAGTCATTGATCCTGAGAATATCGATAAGTTGCAAAGAGAAGTGTTTGTTACCCTATGTCAGCTTGAGATGTATTTTGTTCCTTCATTCTTTGATATCATGGTACATCTTTTGTCCACTTGACTAGGGAAGTGGAAAAGTTGGGACCAATTTTCTTACATCAGATGCATCCTTTTGACCGATACATGAGTGTTTTTAAAGGTGATGTTCGAAGCTGTTATCCATCTGAAGGGAGTATTATTGAGGGTTATGTGGTGATAGAGGTTATGGATTTTTTAAATGACTTTTTGAGTGGTTATGAAGCTCCTGTAAATGACAAGAATATTGAGAACTATTCTGGAAAAGGGATTTTAGGATCACAAATGAAAGTAATCAGTTGTGAGATGTGAGAACAAGCTGACTTGTATATTTGACACAACATCAACGAAGTGAGTGTTTATATCACTAAACATACCAATTTCATCAAGAAACAATTTCCTCAAGCCTATTCAATATGGCTTGCTAGAGAGAATAACAAGATATTTATTAAGTGGTTTGAAGATAAAGCCTTACATCAACTATCTCAAACACCAAATAATATTGTTGAAAATATCAAATGCCTCGCCTTTAAACCAAAAATGAATGTTATGTCTTGTGAAGGGTTTGACATACATGGGTTCTCATATTATATAAAGCGTAAAGATGATAAGAGTGTCGTCTAAAACAGTGGGGTCAACCTTCAAGCGTCTTCATTGTTTTTTTCTAGCATAAAAGATAAGAGTCCATGTGAAGCTAAAATGTCATATTATGGTGTCATTGAAGACATATGGGAGTGTGACTACATACATTTCATAATTCCACTCTTTAAGTGTAATTGGGTTGATAACACCAAAGGATTTATAGTGAATGAATTGGGTTTCACATTAGTGAATTTTGAAAAGATTGGTGAGAAGGGTAAACCATTCATAATGACATCACATGAGAAACAAGTATTTTATATCGATGATCCTGCAAATGAAAAATAGTCAGTTGTTCTTCATGATAAAAGACAGATAATTCAAGATCGTATAGATGAAGAAGAGTACTATGATAAGTATGATGACTCCATTCCATTCTCATTTGGCTTGCCAATACCAAATATTGAAGCTAACGATGACTTATATGTATGTGGAGATCACACTGAAGGAATGCTAATTGATAAAATATCTCAATATTAGAGGCATTTTTATTTTTTAAATGTTTTATTTTTATGAATGTTAGATCAATGTTAACTTTACAATATTATATTAATTTGATGAAATGTTAAATGTTTGGTTTTTTTATATGACTTTTTTTCATATGGCTGACCATGAGTATGATGATCATGATGAAGTCAACCCTTGAGAAATGGAACTACTAGGACCCAACTGAGTGAGAGGCGTTTGTTGCCAAGGGAAATACCGATGAATTCAAGGTATTAAGCATCATTCCAAATTTAATTAATATGCATTCTTATGAATTCACCTATTTATGATTGACCTTAATTGTTACTAACCAATTCAATGTGCTCACTAACAAGGCTATCAGTGATGCTCAAAGAGCAAGGCGTGTACTAAATGTGCATGACCACACGATGGGTCTAGGTGGCTATGTAGCCCTTCACCAAAAACTATAGGCATCTTTCATTCAACAACCTATTGCTCCTACCGTTGAGACTGTTGAGTCCTCTACTACTCTTACACATCTGCATTTCCATGATGTGTGGATAGTTGGGAGGAAAAACAAAAAAGGAGACATAACCAACCCCACAACTACTGAGGTTGTTGCAAAAATGGTAAAATTCAACTCTCAGAGCAATTAGTATTGATGATTGTTATGTTTACTTACTAATTTCTATTGATGATGATTAGAGAGAGCTTCACGAGCAGAGGAAGCAAGGCTCTTCATCACTAAGGGCATAAGGGATGAATTGACAATTTCTCTTAGTAACCCTGATCATCCTGGATGTGTTAGGGTTGTAGGCACTGGTGTGGGCCTAATAGCATTCTTTGGACCATCACAACACAAACATGTCCAAAAAGAGGGATTTTCAAAAGCTGAGGTAACCTATTTGTTTTTAGAATGTTATTGCAAAGGGAATTTAGGAATCAAAAAGTGTTTCTTTTGATCATGTATAGGTAGATGAGTTAATTGATAAGAGAGTCCAGGAAGCAATGAGCAAGTGGGAGGCGTCTCAGGCTACCACTCAGATAGTTTCTGTGCCGTGCTGCTCTTCCCCTATGATAGAGGTTGTTGGGAGTAATCATGTAGAGGTGGTTGGGAGTAATCTTGTAGAGGTGGTTGGGAGTAATCCTGTAGACCCACCACCTAGAACGTCTATTGTAAGTATTTTCATGACATAGTAGCCATTCTTTTCAAGATGATATGTTTAGGTATATATATAACATACTCTCTGTACATTTTTAGGGGTTGAGGCCATGCCATCTAAAATAGAAAGAATATGTAGTTGCAGAGGGTGAGGCTTACCCACGCCTTCCAGGGCACACGATTCATGGCACTCCAGTACCAAATGGTGAAGTTCGTGTGAGCCTGAGGCTTGTCTTCCCCATTCGGAGGTAGAATCCATTGCCATATTCCCACCTTGATGCTGACACACTTGGTGAAGAAGAAGGCAAAGTGGTCTTGTTTCCCAAAGTGGGAGTCATCTATACTGATCATGTATGGTAAATTTACATTACGTTAATTGGTATATGTATATACATGACAATTGATATGAAATTATATATGCATGATAAAGGGAAGATACCTGCTACAACTTGTCCTCCTACACCTCCACCTCCACCTCTTCCTCAAGTTCTTAGTTGGCTTGCAAAGGATCTATTCGAATCGATAGGTCCTCAATGTAGGGGTATGGCAACATTGAGAGGCGATCATTCCAAAAATTCACGTATTAATATTTCTATGGAGCAGGATGTTATAGGCCAATCATATGATAATAATATATTTTTAGAAGATATTCTAGATTTGTTTCATTGTGCTTATCTGAATTTATCTATGATAGAACTATGCATATGGTGAGATCTTATTTATATATCTATATACCTCATTATATATATGGTGATCTATTTTCTTATATATTAATGCATACGTAATATATGTTTTGAAGCCACTACATAGGTTCTGTAAAGATTTTTCAATGACTCATGTGGTATTTCTAGTTCCATCCTTGATCAATCTTGTAAATGAAGACCCTACATTAGTTACCTTATACTGCTCTATCACTTTAAAATATTTAGGTGAAGCGAAAAAGAGCGTAATAATAGCTCTATATAATGTAGGGTAAGCTGACTTTGCATATATTTTTGACTTAAGAAAATTATATTTCATTGTGGATTTTGAATTATATATTTTTTACTTTCTTATCACTAGAGGTAAGCATTGGGAGTTATTGGTTGTTGTCCCTGAGACATTGACTGATTATTATCTAGATCCTAAGGGGAAAATATTAGACCGTTCGGGACACGATTTGAAAAAGGCCATTATAAATGTGAGAAAATTTTTATATTTATATCCATTAACATATGTTGTTACATGACTATTTACTAATACAATTCAATGTGTTACATTAATGTATAGGGCTTTAAAAGATTTAAAAAATACTGGAGGAAATGTGGACAAGAAGAAGAAAAAAGTGATAGTTTGGAAGAATGTGGATGTAGTTTCCTGACTCCAATGCATATTTTATTTATGTAATTATGCTTATTTTTATTTATTAACAATTTGTGTGTTGAAATTTATAGTGTGTTGTAGAAAAAAACGACTGAGCATGTGGATACTACATGATGTAGTATATGGACATGATTGTCATATATGATGCACAAGACATTGAAAACAAAAATGGGTAATATATAGTCTTTTGATCATCATAAGTACAGTCTCATTAGATAATATAAAAATATCAAACCTATTAATTATATATATATATATTAACATACTGAAATCCAGGGTCTTTCCTGCAATTTACCCACTTTTGAGCTTTTCTTTGCCTTCTAGTCAATTTGGACCTTTTTCATAAATTTCCCATCCTTTTGGATCATTTTTGGATTCTATGTGCAATTTGAGTATTAATGATGGTGAAATTCCATTTTTACCCCCATTTATGATAATAAAAGGGTGTTTGCACAAATAACCCACTTAAGGAAATAATTAAGGACAAATAATGCAAAATGGAGTTTTATGAGAGATAATTAGTGGATAATGTTTATTTGGAGCTCTTATATCTTTTTGGATAAGATATGAGCAAAAATATGTAATAGAATTAATTATGAGTGTAATTAACCTAATTCCCTTCTCTCTCCTCAAAAATGATAATAATATATCAAAATAGAATATAATGGTGAGATTTTGATCTTAAAGTTAGTAATGGATGGATATATCGAATTTTACTCACATAATCCATTAAAAGAAGACTTTTCATATAACTCATTTATTCTAATATATTAATATACACTTTAATGAGCAATATATTTATTAAGGGCCAAATAATGGGTGAAACGAAAATCTAATTACATAGCATGATTCTACACATTAATTTGTGCATGTGGTTAAAATTTGGTACCTTTTGGACTTCATTTGACCCTTCAAATCGATTTTAAAAGCTTTTAATATAGTGTAACCATGGTAATTATATCGATTTCATTAATGCCATTTGTCACACTATTGTTCAGGTATTTTCCACTATCACGCGCCCCCGACCCCGATCCAACAGCTTAGATCTAAGGAACGGCCGATCAGACAAGACGAGCCATCGTCTTCCTCCTCTAGCCGTTAGAACAGACCCGCCTCCTCTCGCTCCCCGACCCAGCTCGTCCTCGTCCGACCACCTTCTCGCGCGATTCCACTTCCGGTGCGTTCAGCTTGTCACGCCGGTTCTAGTGAGCCCTAATTCGCTCCGACTCCTCCACCACTGGTGAAACGCCCAAACCCAGTCTCTTCTTCTTCTCCGCCACGTTGTCGCAGATGGAGCTGAGGCTTCCCCATTGCCTATATATAACCTCAGGAAGGACCCCTAGGCCATTAGCAACCTTCATCTCCTTCCAATTAAATTCACTGTGCCTTGTAGCTCCCTGTCCTACTCCTCCTTCAACTCTGGTGACCTCGTCTTAGAGCTCACCTTCCCGGCTATGCCCATTTGATTGGTTTTACTATGAGCATCCTTGAACCTTGGTCTTCACTCCTCACTTGTCACTTCGGCTCAGAATGCCCCCCAGCGCTGGGTCCTAGAGCTCACCATGAAGCTTTGCTAAACGCCTGGCTCCATCACACCCCCCGCGCTCCTCCACCACGGTAAGATGTGCTTTCTACCCACATTGACCCCGCTTTTGTACCGACGACTTTAGCTGAGACCATGACACTTATTTTTAGAGGCTTTGGTCTCGTTCTACTGGTCTCTATTCCGACCTCGACGAGACTGGTTTCCCTAGATTTTGGGCACGTGAGTTGCCGTTCAGTAGCTCCTTGGGATCATGCTGACCTCGAGAGTTTGTTCCCATCTTAGATCCTCGTTTCGTCAGTTGTTGCGGCCCTGAGCCTTCAGCCATGACCTGGAGTCTGCTGCTCGATTTCCATGGCTCAAAGTAGCAAGATGCCTGTGGGTGTAATGACACTTGTATCCCTGTGCCTTTGATTCAGTGATTAAAACTACAGGGGCAGTAGAGTAATTTCAAGTTCTATTTTGTTTTCTCGCCAAAGGTTTTTGCAAGGTTCAAATGACCATATCGCTCTCACAGTTTCAATCGATTCGATTGACCAACCATGGGCAGTTTTGTCATTTCACCTACTATTTACATAGATTTACATTTTCATTTAAATTACTGTCACGCTATGGTTTTCTTGCATTTTGATTGGTCAATTTCACTTAATTCATAGTAAATCGATCCATGGTCAGAAAAATGCAAATAAATAGTCTTTGGAAAGGATTTTTCATGTAGAATCTAATTTTATGGTTCTTGAGTCCCAATTATGATTCCTTTTTCGAAGTTTTCTTTGGATACCTATTTGATTATATTAAATGGTTTAAAATGTATAATTAATTCATTTTAACTCCAAATTGGGAAATAAAATATGTTTTCTTAATCAGGAGAATGTGATTAATCGATTGAACTAGGTTTTGAGTCTTAAATCGTGGTTTTGAAAATAATTTCCAAAATTAGGGTTTTTCCTATGCTTTATGCCTTAATATATATTAATTCATGTGAAACATTTATACCTAGGGAAAAGGGAATTGGATAACAAGATTTGGGTGAGAAATGATGATTATGAATCTACAATAAGGTATGTGGATCCTATTTTGGTATGTGAGACTTATTTGTGTGTGTGATTCCTATTATATGTGTGGAATGCATGAATATGAAATCTATGTGCAAACAATCCTAATCCTTCAGTTGGGGCTTATCCAACCCTACAAACATTTTGTGCTAGTCTTGATATCCTCCTAAATGCCTTTATTTGGCTCTTTACTTATTTGATGCTTCTAATTCCATTGTGGCTCATTCATTTGAATTATGTGAATCTTGATACCACTTATGTTGGCTCATTTACTTGGAAATATTGTATATTGTTGTTGCTTATGTTGGCTCCTTTATTTCACGGGTTTCCCAAATGCTATGATGCAAATGTTACTTTTATATTTTTACTACTGCCAAGTGAACTATTAAGCATGATGTATTTTAGGCCAAATGACAATGTAGTGTACATGAGTACAAACCACCCATAGGGTACTGAGGTTTTAGTCCTCCTGCCGGGCATTGGGGTTTTAGTCCCCCTGCCACTTTATATTAGGCACTGGGGTTTTAGTCCCCCTGCCACTTTATATAGGCACTGGTGTTTTTAGTCCCCCTGCCACTTGGTGAGGTCCGGTAGGTGCCTCACCCTACATTGAGATGACTTTGTGTCTTAATATATTCATGCTATGTGATTATTATTGTGGTGATTGATTATGGCAGTCTTCTCTCTCTTATTCATATACTTGCCTCATTCCTTTTGAAATCTCTTAGTGTAGAGAATCTTTTATATTGCAATGCTTTAGATTATTTAATTGTCCTATTTCTCTTGAATAACACATACATTTCTATCTTTCTCTTGCTGGATGACCCCAACCATCCAGGCTAGGATCAGAGTGTGCATGGAATCTTGGTGAACCTGCCTCAAGTTAAGGAGATCTTTCACATCTAGTTAGGTTAGACTAGTTGCATAAACTTTTTTTATGTTGTTTGTGGAGACAAGTTGCATTAGTTTAAGTCTTCCTCTACCTAGATTCTATGCTTGTATAAAGTTGTACTCCCATTTGGGAAATGTTTATAATGTACTCTTTATACGTTTTGAATAAAGTCAAGTTTTATAAATTCTACTGCTTCCCATTGATTCTTTGTTTGCCATTTATAGTAGAGAGTTGATTTCAGCTCTTTACAACATGGTATCAGAGCATCAAGGTAGTCTGATTCTTGACTAATTCAAATTGTCTCCTAGATAGAACCCTTATCTTATATAGTTTCCCTATAGTAAGTTTCTCACCTTAGAGTTTACCTATGATGAAAGTTTGATTTAGGATCATAATAATTTCATAATTAGAAATAAAATTTGTCAATTTTTTGGTGAATTGTCTATTGAGAAGCTACTAGAGCAAGAAGTTGAAAGTGATGGTGTCTAGAAAGGGTCAGAGCTTGGGGGATGGCAATATTTTCCTCTGCCCCACTAGCTTGGTAATGAGGACTACTGAGCTCATATGACCTGGCCTGTCCTGATTTGATACACACAACTCGAAATAGTCTATATTTGGGCATGATACCTAATTGTTGAATACCTTAGGAAAACCATAAGTGATGATTTGATCTCTTACACAAAAATCATCCTTAAATACCTTATACTCCTATGTTTAGGGTTTAGTGTACCCTATGTTACACCCTGAAGCTTGGTTAGTAAATCCTTTTAGTGTTGAATCTTATGTACTCCTTTTACCCTTAGCTTTGTTTGACTTAGTTGACCCTTTTAAGGGGTGGAGTGAGGGTAATGGTTTTGGTACCCTATTTGGTTTTGCAAATCTGATTTCGAGGACAAAATCCCCTTTTTAGAGGGATGGAATCCCAATTAAAAGCAAAATCAAATACCTTTGGAGTTAGAAACCCTATCTATGTGGACATATGTACATAATAACTTATGTGAACAAGAATTTACCAAACACAATGTACTTGTAATTCAACTTGTTTGTTTATACACACATGAATATATATAATGAGTCATATAGAGATAGTTCATATGCTTGAACCTTAATATAGGCTTGATGCACATAATAATGAGTTACTCATTACTAATTGTGAATATACATAACGTTGACTATACCACCCTAATGGTAAAATGTGTATGGATAATGCACCCTAAGTATTCTTTAACATGTAATGATCATGCTGACCTAAACCCTAATATGTAATCATCTAGCCTTGACAACATATACATATATATACCCTTAATGCCTTTCATGATACACTAGTGACATTAGGTGTCATCATCACATAATATACCTTGATACATAAAAATGGATTATAGTCACAAAGTTATCAATATGTGTAAGGTATATCACCGTGTTCTCTAATGAACACCTCATCATAACTTGATATATGAATTAATTCATTTATATTTAATATGTTACATCCTATTCACTAAAATGAATAATTGGAGTCACATAAATATTCATAAATGCCTAATGTGATGTAAAATATGTATAATTTATAAGTGTAATGGACGAAACTGATTAATGATGCCATTAATATGAGTATGAAAGATGATATGACAATGTGCAATATGAACATTATTTGGAATTATTAATAGGCTTAATAACTTGTTGGATAGTATTAACTTTTTTCTACAAAATAATTTGTGATAATTCTACATGATAGTTTTAAGAGGATAATGGAAAATGAATTAATGTTATTAAGGTTTTTGACCTAATACATTAATTAATGTTGAAATGGCTTAGTAAACCCTAATTATGCTTAAAACCCTTGATGAGGGAAATACACATGATATAATGTCGAGATGTAATTGTTTTGGATAAAATGGGGCATAGGTGATGGTATAATAAATATGATGCCTCTTCATGATGGAGATCGTGCTAAAAAGATAAAAATGTTGATTATGTTCTGTTGGATAAAAGTTGATAGGTTTTGTGAAAACCTTAGTAAGACTTGGCTTATGTGTAGAGTTTTTAACACCCACCTAGTTGTTTAATGTTGGGATGTTACACACTCACCCTCTCTTCCCTCTTGTTGTGATTTTGGGGACGAAATCCTCTTTAAGGGGTGGAGTATTGTAACATACTGAAATCTAGGGTCTTTCCTACAATTTACCCACTTTTGAGCTTTTCTTTGCATTCTAGTCGATTTGGACCTTTTTCATAAATTTCCCATCCTTTTGGATCATTTTTGGACTCTATGTGCAATTTGAGCATTAATGATGGTGAAATTCCATTTTTACCCCCATTTATGATAATAAAGGGGTGTTTGCACAAATAACCCACTTAAGGAAATAATTAAGGACTAATAATGCAAAATGGAGTTTTATGAGAGATAATTAATTAGTGGATAATGTTTATTTGGAGATCTTATATCTTTTTGGATATGATATGAGCAAAAATATGTAATAGAATTAATTATGAGTGTAATTAACCTAATTCCCTTCTCTCTCCTCAAAAATGATAATAATATATCAAAATAGAATATAATGGTGAGATTTTGCTCTTAAAGTTAGTAATGGATGGATATCTCGAATTTTACTCACATAATCCATTAAAAGAAGACTTTTCATATAACTCATTCATTCTAATATATTAATATACACTTTAATGAGAAATATATTTATTAAGGGCCAAATAATGGGTGAAACGAGAATCTAATTACATAGCATGATTCTACACACTAATTTGTGCATGTGGTTAAAATTTGGTGCCTTTTGGACTTCATTTGACCCTTCAAATTGATTTTAAAAGCTTTTAATATAGTGTAACCATGGTAATTATATCGATTTCATTAATGCCATTTGTCACACTATTGTTCAGTTATTTTTCGCTGTCACGCGCCCCCGACCCCGATCCAACGGCTCAGATCTAAGGAACAGCTGATCGGACAGACGAGCCATCATCTTCCTCCTCCAGCCATTAGAATAGACCCGACTCCTCTAGCTCCCCGACCCAACTCGCCCTCGTCCGACCACCTTCTCGCGTGATTCCACTTCCGGTGCATTTAGCTTCTCATGCCAGTTCTAGCGAGCCCTAATTCGCTCAGACTCCTCCACCACTGGCGTAACGCCCAAACCCAGTCTCTTCTTCTTCTCCGCCACGGGTTCACAGATGGAGCTGAGGCTTCCCCATTGCCTATATATAACCTCGGGAAGGATCCCCAGGCCATTAGAAACCTTCATCTCCTTCCAATTAAATTCACTGTGCCTTGTAGCTCCCTGTCCTACTCCTCCTTCACCTCCGGTGACCTCATCCTAGAGCTCACCTTCTCAGCTATGCCCGTTCGATTGGTTTTACTTTTAGAATCCTTGAACCTTGGTCTTCACTCATCGCTTGTCACTTCAGCTCAGAATTCCCCCAAGCGCTGGGTCCTAGAGCTCACCATGAAGCTTTGCTAAATGCCTGGCTCCATCACACCCCCCACGCTCCTCAACCACGGTAAGATGTGCTTTCTACCCGTATTTACCCCGCTTTTGTACCGACGACTTTAGCTGAGACCATGACACTTATTTTCGGAGGTTTTGGTCTCGTTCTACCGATCTCTGTTCTGACCTCGGCGGGACTGGTTTCCCTAGATTTTGGGCACGAGAGTTGCCGTTCAGTAGCTCCTTGGGATCGTGTCTACCTCAGGAGTTTGCTACCGTCTTAGATCCTCGTTTTGACAGTTGTTGCGGCCCAGAACCTTCGACCATGACCTCCAGGTTGCTGCTCGATTTCCATGGCTCGAAGCAGCAAGATGCCTGTGGGTGTAATGACCCTTGTATCCCTATGCCTTTGATTCAGTGATTAACACTGTAGGGGCAGTAGAGTAATTTCAGGTTCTATTTTGTTTTCTCACCAAAGGTTTTTGCGAGGTTCAAATGACCATATTTCTCTCACAGTTTCAATCAATTCGATTGACCAACCATGGGCAGTTTTGTCATTTCGCCTACTATTTACATCGATTTACATTTTCATTTAAATTACTGTCACGCTATGGTTTTCTTGCGTTCTGATTGGCCGATTTTACTTAATTCATAGTAAATCGATCCATGGTCAGAAAAATGCAAATAAATGGTCTTTGGAAAGGATTTTTCATGTAGAATCTGATTTTATGGTTCTTGAGTCCCAATTATGATTCCTTTTTCAAAGTTTTCTTCAGATACCTATTTGATTATATTAAATGGTTTAAAATGTATAATTAATTCATTTTAACTCCAAATTGGGAAACAAAATATGTTTTCTTAATAGGGAGAATGTGATTAATCGATTGGACTAGGTTTTGAGTCTTAAATCGTGGTTTTGAAAATAAGTTCCAAAATTAGGGTTTTTCCTATTCTTTATGCCTTAATATATAATAATTCATGTGAAACATTTATACCTAGGGAAAAGGGATTTGGATAACAAGCTTTTGGTGAGAAATGATGATTATGAATCTACAATAAGGTATGTGGATCCTATTTTGGTATGTGATACTTATTTGTGTGTGTGATTCCTATTATATGTGTGGAATGCATGAATACGAAATCTATGTGCAAACAATCCTAATCCTTCAGTTGGGTCTTATCCAACCCTACAAACATTTTGTGCTAGCCTTGATATCCTCCTAAATGCCTTTATTTGGCTCTTTACTTATTTGATGCTTCTAATTCCATTATGGCTCATTCATTTGAATTATGTGAATCTTGCTACCACTTATGTTGGCTCATTTACTTGGAAATATTGTATATTGTTGTTGCTTATGTTGGCTCCTTTATTTCATGGGTTTTATTCCCAAATGCTATGATGCAAATGTTACTTTTATATTTTTCACTACTGCCAAGTGAACTATTAAGCATGATGTATTTTAGGCCAAATGATAATGTAGTGTACATGAGTACAAACCACCCATAGGGCACTGAGGTTTTAGTCCTCCTGCCGGGCACTGGGGTTTTAGTCCCCCTGCCACTTTATATAGGCACTGGGGTTTTAGTCCCCCTGCCACTTGGTGAGGTCTGGTTGGTGCCTCACCCTACATTGAGATGACTTTGTGTCTTAATATATTCATGCTATGTGATTATTATTGTGGTGATTGATTATGGCAGTCTTCTCTCTCTTATTCATATACTTGCCTCATTCCTTTTGAAATCTCTTAGTGTAGAGAATCGTTTATATTGAAATGCTTTAGATTATTTAATTGTCCTATTTCTCTTGAATAACACATACATTTCTATCTTTCTCTTGCTGGATGACCCCAACCATCCAGGTTAGGATCAGAGTGCGCATGGAAGCTTGGTGAACATGCCTAAGGCTAAGGAGATCTTGCACATGTAGTTAGCTTAAACTAGTTGCATAAACTTTTGTTATGTTGTTTGTGCAGACAAGTTACATTAGTTTAAGTCCTCCTCTACCTAGATCCTATGCTTGTATAAAGTTGTACTCCCATTTGGGAATTTTTTATAATGCACTCTTTATACATTTTGAATAAAGTCAAGTTTTATATATTTCGCTGCTTCCCATTGATTCTTTGTTTGCCATTTATAGTAGAGAGTTGATTTTATCTCTTTACATATATATATATATAAATATATATATAAATAAATATATATATATATGACAATCTATTTGAAGGTGTTTAAAAATAGTAACTTCAATACAGGAGAAAAGCTATTAGATGTACATATGCCCTATATGATAGAACAATTAGATGACATAAGAGAACAATGGGAAAAAGTCTTTGAAAGGGAGACAATTTTTTTTATTATGATTGGGGTAGTTATGATAAAGAATAACATTTCTAAACTTTGGTGTCATTATTTTTGTATATATATGTGGTGCTTATATATGCATGTGTGAATGACTTTTTTTTAAATTTCCTTATGGAAATTTTATCTATATACATGTGTGTGAATGTGAAGATGAATGAATGAATGTGCTTCTACATGTGTGTGAATGTGAAATTGAATGAATGAATGGAACTGTAAGTTTCAACATGTGTGTGAATATGAAAATGAATGAATGAATAGAACTGTAGGTTTCTACATGTGTGTGAATCATGTAAATGAATTAATTATGTTTCTAAATGTGTGTGAATCACGTGATGTATATATAGTCTTGATCATCTTGTTATTGCAGGTTTGTGGCCTACTGTTAGGTTGAAATCACATGATGTTGTAAACATGCAGTTCAGTACTGCACTGTAGGTTCTGCATCCCGCTGACCAGCCGGACAGTAGGCCTAGAAGCTGATATTGAAAAAAATAATACTTAGTCGTCAGCTATTTTTAAGAACCGTCAATGAAGGTCTATGTCGTCGGTTATTTATAACAAACCTGCGACTATGTCCTAACCCGGGCCAATAAAAATTGGGTATGGAGATATGTGTCGATTTATGAAATCATAACTAACGACAATTTATAGTTGTATTGTCAGCTTTACTATGAACCAAACACTTTTTATTTGAAAAGGGAGTTAGTTGTCGATTTTTACTAATATAGCCGACGACTATGTCCTAACCCGGGCCAAAAAAGATTTTGGGCATGGAGATAGGCATCGATTTTTGTAGATAACCGACGACTATGGATCCTACTAGTATGGATTCTTTTTTTATTGCAATCTGGGCCGACTCTGTGATGTCGGTTTTGAAACTGATGTCGTAGGCTTCAACCTTTAGTGTCTCCCACTTGTGTGTCGCTTGGAAACCGATGTAAAAGCCTATTGTAATCGACGTTAAAGGTAGTATCTGTACTATTGTGTTAAGAATGATGTTGTGAGGGATAAGAACTTTTAGGATTTGTATGAAGTTGACAGAGATATCCAAAGGCTATTTGATGATTTTAGAGAAATCAAGTTGTTGATCCATGGAGTTGGGTTGGGTAGATAGAAAGTTGGATGTGTCATAAGACGATGTAGAAGTTTTCATGGAAATAGTACGGTTGAGAAGTATAAAAGTGTGTGTCGTTTAGGTATAGAAATATGTGGAGACAAAAGGTATATAGGATCTCTTGCACATGACATCCAAAGGACTATAGTTTGGTGCAATGTGATAGGTGGGATGGAGTGGTTGTTGTTCCGAGGGGGTAACCTCGAGGACTGATGAAAATGGGTTATTGCCTAAAATATTATAAATGGATGTATATGGTATCATATTGGTGAAAGGTCGTGCATAGCTAACTGTTGTGATGTGGAGGTGTGTGATAGGTAAGGAAAGTTGGTATGTAGCAAGCTGGAAAGAGTCAACTTGTTTAAAAAAATATCTATCATGTATATGTATGTGTGATCTCCATCGAGGTTTGGGTTTGGGGTAGTGATAT
The DNA here is from genome assembly GCA_963693085.1 of Alisma plantago-aquatica. Taxonomy (NCBI): domain Eukaryota; kingdom Viridiplantae; phylum Streptophyta; class Magnoliopsida; order Alismatales; family Alismataceae; genus Alisma; species Alisma plantago-aquatica. The sequence goes on along the minus strand of OY856410.1, from coordinate 186,662,153 downwards.
GATAAATGATTGAGGCCATAACAAGAAAAACCTAAAATTGGATAATTACATCGATCATGTTTATGACCTCGATGGACACATTTAGTACATCGTTGATATCTGTGTGGTCGATGACTCTTATGTGTAACATCATATAGTTTACCCTATGTAACATCATCATTATCATAACATTTTGTGTATGTGGAAGCTATGATGTTTAATGGTGGAAAGTTGAAATAATAATATTTCAGTTTATCATTAGTATTGTTATCATCATGTGAGAATGGAGAAGAATGTGCATCATGAGAAATCATGTCAGAGAGTTTTTGTTGTACCTGTGTCTCCTCAGAATCTCAATGACCCAAGTGAATGGGACAATGGTGGGGCTATTGTGGCAACACATCCCATTATCACACAGATAACGAGGTGTTACGCGAAAACGTGCGGAAAACACCATAACCAAAGATTATCAAAACACGGGTTAATTAAAACCGATTGCGGAAAACTGATAAACTGTGAAACTATTACTTTCCAGTCCTCATCCTGCACAGAAACATGTCATATAAATATGTACATACACAAGATCTGACACGTGTCCACAGCTCAGGAACAGCTGTCCATCCATCACATGAGTTCACCACCTATTCATATATACATAAAGGCCCACATCCGACCAACAACAGGATATACAGATATCATCGAACGTTGTGAAACATCGTCAAAACACTGCCAAGGACCTGAGAGAACAGGGATGACTCTAGACTCTACTACAAAACATCCAAAATAGCAGCATGTACATCACTTGCCTTCTACTGCTCCTCAAGCTGCTCGTCCGCAACACCACAACCACGACCACGTCTACCTCGACCACCTAAAAAGGGTGTAAACCAGCGGAGTGAGACAATTGAACAATTGTCCCAGCGGGAAACATAGCTCCCCACCGCAACCATAGAACCTCAGCAAGAGAAACTATAACAACAATTATAACATGAGCAGATATATCAGAAGCAGTTATATATATATATAACAAGATCATTCTTACCGGCAAGCATACCAGCTGTACTAAAGCGTAAAACCAGATGTCTTTCAAAGGAACATGACTATCAAGATGAGATATATCAACATGTAACAGGATTATTAGAACAGAATATAATTCCATATAACCTGATTATCAGGATAAGGTAGATTACCACATGACCTGCAAGGTATAACGGAATATTACACAAACAAGGCCTCAACCAATGTTTCATGTTTGATATGACTAGTAAATACTAAATGGCTGTATTACATTTTATTATGCCCTGAGGATTTGAACTGTACCGTTCAAATCCAACCTTCGGTTACGAAACCCAAGACGGTGCCATACAAGGTCAATGGAAGAGCCGGACTCCACGACCTCCCACCTCATGGTCAGTACATGAGTACAACACAAGCAGGACCGCAGTCACATGCTGAAGTGGTCTAAGCCACAGGGTTAGCTCCATAGGCTACCCATTCTCTAGCCCGCCTTGGTACAGGTCTCGGCGCTAGTAAAACTGAGCCATGGGCCTGATCACCGTGCTCTGAGCCATGAACGCATTCATGCTCCATACATCACATATCCTGAGCCATGGGCATGTTCACCATGCTCTACACACATATCTGAGTCTGCAACCGAAGTTACACTCTTACCTCCTCATTTTCAGGCTAGGAGCAACCTACACATATTCAACAATATGCGCTTCCAGGTTAACCCGTAGGAAAACCTGTTTCACCATCACCAAGTCCTGACGATGATGGATCTATGGCCAGGGCAAACTACAATATGTATTTCACTGTGCTTAATTAGTATCTTTTAGATGGATTGCAAGATTCAACCAAGTTGTATGACATGCAAGGTATAACAGAAAGTAAAGAATATTATATTATGATCTATTCATATCAACCTGATCCATCTTAAGGATCCAACATCACATGTTACCACTTGGCCTCTTGCCAACCATCCAGATTCATCTCAAGAATCATCACATACCACAGGGTCTCAACCCTTCATCATGCACTGTCACTGCCTCTTAAGGCTCGCATCATCATCATGGGACCAACACATCACATACATAATCTTATAGAGAAATTATCAAAGTAATGTTACTCATTACATATGTCACATAGCCCTTTCATGGCTAAGTCATCACCTGCAAGGTCAAGGTATGCAATAATTGTAGATTCAACATAAGGAATATGCTCACTATCATGAAATATCATTCAAGATAATTAAATTACCAATATTACACTTATTTGGTAACCGAGTATGTTAAGTACACCATTAAACAACCATACTGATACTTACCCTTATATCGAGATTGTACAAACAATCAGGGTATATAGATATCATGTTGTGTTTACAGAACCAACACTATTATTAACAAGGTCATTACTATGTTATCAACTATTGTCATCTTTATCATGAAGCAACCTTTAATGTAACTGTCACTTAGCATCATTATTACCAACATTATTATCATTAAACAAACTACTAGAGTAGTTATCATCATCTTCTTTATCATTAACAATTAAGCATAAGGGTCACATCATGCATAAATTACATGAGGGCTATCATCATATACATTACTATCATTAGCATCCTTATTATTTGCAAGGCAACATATTACATATTGATGATATCACAAACACCACCATCGTTTTATTGGTTAATGTATAAACATCCACTTCTATCACATAAGGGACCTTCACCAAAGAAACTCATACCCTCACTATAGCCTCACAACCCTCATCTAAAACCTATCATCCAACATGGGTATCGGCCAACCTCACTAACCCTATCGACCATCACCCACTACTACCCTATCGGCCAACACACTCTACTAACCCTATCGACCATCACACTCATGCACATAGGGTAGGGTATCGCCCAACATGGCTATCGGCCATAAGGGTATCGCCCACCATGGTGTCGGCCATTAGGGTATCGCCCACCATGGTGTCGGCCATCAGGGCACATAGCCTATCGTCCAACATGGCACTACTTGGCCCTATCGTCCACCACATGGACAAGGAGATAACTCAACACAAGAGCACCCATTCTATCGTCCAACTCAAGGACATCCATGTCGCCCAACACCATCAGACCATATCGTCCAACAAGAGAGAGAGAGAGGGAGAGAGAGTATCGCCCATCTCCAAGGGTACTCATCATATCGGCCAACAAACCCTAGCTCACCCTATCGCCCAACTCAAGGGCAAGGGTATCGGCCAACCTAAAGGACTCATCATGTCACCCAACACCAGCTACCATATCGTCCACCAAGGGGAAACACCATGCCGTCCAACTCAAAAACAAAGGTGTTGCTCAACCCAAGGAACCATATCGCCCAACATGGTCACCATGTCGGCCAACATCCATACTAGGTCAACCTATCGTCCAACCCAAGAGGAAGGGTGTTTCCCAACACCAAGAACACTGATATCGTTCAACTCAAGGACAAGGGTGTCGCTCAACACACCCACAAGGAAGGGATATCGCCCAACCCTAGGTCACCTTCAACCTCCAACACAAGGGAGCATAAACCCTAAAAAGCAAGGTATACAAGGAACCATAAAACCCAAGAGAGGGATATCGGCCACTAAGGTATATAAGCAAGGTGCACAAGAAAGGAACTAAGCTAGTGTACTCACATGTAACAAGGTTAAAGCTAGAGGTAAGAGAGTTAGGGTTAGAAACTATGCAACCCGCCTTAAGCTCCAAGGAAGAAGATGCACTTTGAGCTCCAAGGTTGTCGGCCACCAAAGCTCCAAAGCACTCCAAGGTCCAAAGCTATCATCCACCAGGCTACTCCAGGAAGGTGTATCGGCCACCACTTCAGCTCCAAGGAAGTGTATCATCCAACACAAGCAAGATGGAGAGGGGTATCATGCACCAAGGGTGGAGGGGAGACCAAAGGACCAAAGGAGACTAAGGCAAGGAGAAGAGCTACCTATATAGGAAGAATGGGAGGAGAAACCAAGGTACAACCATGCTATGTGTCGTCCACCCAAGGGACACATGTCCACCAACTCAAGCCACCTCTCATGCAAGCCATAAGGCACTTCTCCAAGATGTGCACCATGTGTCCATCAACCAAGCCAAGCCATCTGGGCGACACAACAAGAGCTACTGGGCGACACACCAAGCAACTGGGCGACACACCACCTGCCCTGGGCGACACAAGGCTCAAGCAAGCCCAAACAAGGAACTCCAAGGCCCAAACAAGCTCAACTCAGGCCCAAAGGACTCAAACAACAAGACCAAGCCTTCCTCTCAACCCTAGAGGAAGCAAAGAGGAAAAACATCTCACAAGATGGCAAACTTGCCCACAAAACCATAAACTTGGGTTATTTGCAAGTAGCCCCTCAAACTCTCAACAAGCACAACCAAACCCTAATCACCACTAAAGGTGATTAGCAAGCACCAAAGCACCAAGATCAAGCAAAACAAACAGGGTAAACCCTAAACGCAGGTCAGGGTCCTTACAACCATAAAACTCTACAAAAGGATTTCGTCCCCAAAATCTGAAGAGAAAAGCGAGGGATACTTCCTCCTCATCTCTTCCTCAAGCTCCCACGTGGCTTCCTCAACGCCACGGTGATGCCAAAGGACCTTCACAAGAACCAGATCCTTTCTCTTCAGCTTCTTGACTCTTCTGTCAAGGATCATCATAGGACCCTCTTCATAAGTCACATCTTTGTCAAGCTCAACTTCAACTGGTTGTATCACTGTTCCTGTATCCGGATGACTTTTCTTCAGCATACTGACATGGAACACTGGATGTAACCTGTGCACTCTGGAGGAAACTCTAACTCGTAAGCCACCTTGCCAACACGTGCTAAGACTGGGTAAGGCCCCATATATCTGGGAGCTAACTTACCTTTCCGTCCAAACCTCAGCACACCTTTCCACAGAGAGACTTTAAGATACACCTTGTCTCCCACCTGGAACTCCAAGGGTCGTCGGCGATTGTCTGCATAAGACTTCTGCCTGTCTTGTGCCGCTTTCAACTGTTGTTGTATCACCTTGATCTTTTCCGTCGTTTGTTGTACTAACTCAGGGCCCAAAAGCTGATATTCACCTGATTCATACCAACATAAAGGAGATCTGCACTTCCTCCCATACAAAGCCTCATAGGGAGCCATGTCAATGCTCCGCTGATAGCTATTGTTGTAGGCAAACTCTATCAAACTGAGATGTACGTCCCAACTGCCTAGGAACTGCAAAACACAAGCACAAAGAAGATCCTCCAAAGTCTGAATAGTCCTCTCAGACTGTCCATCTGTCTGCGGGTGGAAAGCGGTATTGAACTTCAACTACGTTCCCATCGCCCTGTGCAACTGTTCCCAAAAACGACTTGTAAACCGAGGACCTCTATCAGAAACTATCGTTGCTGGCACACCATGCAAACGAACTATCTCATCCACATATACTCGAGCGAGCTTTTCAGCTGTATACGTGGTCTTCACAGGTATGAAATGGGCATACTTCGTTAATCTGTCCACTATCACCCAAATGGAATCATGATTCCTAGTTGTCCTGGGTAGACCAACTATGAAATCCATGGTTATATGATCCCATTTCCACTGTGGTATAGGCAAAGGTTGCAACGTACCTGCCGGCTTTTGATGCTCAGCTTTGACTTGCTGACACACCACACACCTAGCCACAAACTCAGCTACATCTTTCTTCAAGCCGGGCCACCAGTACAAGTCCTTCAGACTATGATACATTTTGGTGATGCCTGGATGCATAGCATACATCGACGTGTGTGCTTCCTCGAGCACCAACTTCCTCAGATTATCAGCATCTGGAACCACCATCCTATTATGATAGCAAACCACTCCATCCTCAGACTCATGGAACCCATCACGCTTTTTGCTGCCAAACTCTGATCTGATTAGCTGTACTGTATCATCCGTTTGCTGTGCATCCTTGATCTGCTGTCTCAACGTGGGCTTGATTTGCATCTGTGCTAAAAGTCTAGCTAACGAGGAAACCTCCATCTGTACGTTCATCTGCCGTAAGGAGACTAACATGTCCCGCCTATGGCATACCAAAGAACTCATCTGTGCCTTCTTGGGAGTAGAAGACTTTCTGCTAAGCACGTCTGCTACCACATTCGCCTTACCAGGATGATACTCGATCGTGCAATCATAATCATTGATCAACTCCATCCACCGACGCTGTCGCATGTTCAACTCTTGCTGTGAGAAGATGTACTTCAGATTCTTGTGATCTGTAAAGATCTGACACACTTCCCCATAAAGATAGTGTCTCCAAATCTTTAACGCATGAACCACTGCTGCCAGCTCCAAGTCATGGGTCGGATAGTTCTCCTCGTGTTTCTTAAGCTGTCGCGAAGCAAAAGAAACCACATGATCTTCCTGCATCAGCACACAACCCAAACCTTTCTTGGACGCATCACAGAAAACAACATAGCCTTTTCCAGATTCTGGCAAGATCAACACTGGAGCACTGGTTAGCTTTTCCTTCAAACTTTGGAAAGCTTGCTGACATCGATCATTCCAAACAAAAGGTACATCCTTCCTGGTCAACTTCGTCATCGGTAGAGCTATCGAACTGAAGTCCTTGATAAACCTCTGGTAGTATCCTTCTAGACCAAGGAACTACAAACTTCCATCGGCGTCTTCGGCTGTTCCCAATCCGCAACGGATTCCACTTTCTTCGGATCTACTTTGACTCCTTCAGTAGATATCACATGACCTAAGAAAGTCACTTCATCCAACCAGAACTCACACTTACTAAACTTAGCATACAACTGATGTTGACGAAGGAGAGTCAACGCTTGACGAAGATGTTGCTCATGCTCTAGCCGGTTCCGACTATAGATCAAGATGTCGTCTATAAAAACTACAACAAACTGATCTAAGAACGGACGAAACACTCTGTTCATCAGGTCCATGAAAGCAGCAGGTGCATTAGTTAATCCAAACGGCATAACCACAAACTCAAAATGACCATACCTCGTCCTAAAGGCTGACTTTGGTATGTCATCCGCATTTATCCTCAACTAATGATATCTAGACCATATATCGATCTTCGAAAACACTGTAGCACAACGCAACTGATCGAACAGGTCATCTATCCTCGGCAACGGGTACTTATTCTTGATCGTGACCTTGTTCAACTGTCGGTAGTCTATACACAACCGCATCGAACCATCCTTCTTCTTAACGAACAACACGGGAGCACCCCAAGGTGACGTGCTCGGTCTGATAAAACCTTTCTCCAACAACTCTTGTATCTGCTTCTTCAACTCTACCATCTCTGCTGGAGCCATCCTATAAGGTGTCTGTGCAATCGGCTGCGTTCCCGGAACCAGATTAATCTCAAAATCGATCTCTCGGGGTGGAGGAACACCAGGAAACTCCTCGGGAAACACATCTGCAAACTCTCGGACCACTGACACTTCTTCAAGGTTAAGGCCTTTCGCCTTGGTATCCACAACGGTATCCACAACGTGAGCTAAGAACGCCTCACATCCTTGTCGCAACAACCTATCTGCCACCATAGCTGACACCAGACACGTCGGAAGAATCTTCCTATCTCCCTGGAAGATCCACTTCTCTCCAGCAACATCAAACACCGCCTGCTTGGAACCACAGTCCAAGACAACCTTATACTTCTCTAAGGTATCCATCCCAAGGATAACATCGAAACCATGCATATCAAGTGGTATGAGATCCACCTGAATGCTGTGTCCCGAAAAAGACAAAACACAAGATGGACATTGTTCTCGAAGCAAAGAGGAACCATCAAGAGGGGTTTCTAACAACAAGCTATCCTTCTTACAACTAACAGGTAGATGACAGTTTTCAAGCATACTATAGGCGATAAAAGAGTGTGTAGCACCCGGGTCAACCAGAACAGATATAAAGCAAGAGGAAGACATATCAGAATGAAATAACTCCATGTGACCTGTCACCACTCGCGGGTTGACTATCGCCTCCGGCTGATTCATGGCATAGAATCGAGCCGTAGCTTGCTGTCCACGACCTCTGCTCCCTTGAGCAGAAGATCCAGCTTGAGACGCTTGACCGCGTCCTCGTCCTCTGCTACCACTGGGCTGTGGTCTCTCAGACTTCTGGAAACTCTGCCTCGGTTGCTGCGTCACTTCAACATCTCTATTCGGGCAATTGAACTTCCAATGCCCGACTTGTCCACAGAGATGACATGCTCTATTGTCAACTCGTGGCCTAGATGGCCCTGTCACTGCCACCGAAGCTGAACTGGGTGCCTTGGACGGTGAAGAAACATAACCTTTTCCCTTACTCGGAGACCACTGAGATGGTACACCAGCACTTCTCATCACTGACGGTGCTGAAAACCTGGGTTTCTTGAAGCCACCAAACCTTCGTCCTTGAAACTGAGCAGGTCTTTTAAGAGACACCGACTCTCTTTTCTCCCTTACTTTCCTCTCGATCCGTCGAACTGATTCCACAAACGTAGCAAACCGCTCTCGGTTTTCCAGCGCAGACACAGGGGTTGTCAACTCAGCACTCAAACCCTTCTCGAAACGTCTGATCTGTTCATCATCTGTCGCCGCCATGTGAGGACAGAACCTCAACAGATCCATAAACTTAGCTTCATACTCGGTGATGTTCATCGTTCCTTGCCGCAACTTCTCAAACTGACTGATCTTCTCATCCAGGTACGTCTTCGGAAAGTATCTCGTGACGAACTCACGCCGAAACACTTCCCAACAGATCACCTCACCAGGCCGCTTCTCTTCCTCGATGGTCCACCAGTGACCAGCACTACCCTTCAAAAGCTAGACAGCATGCTTTACTTTGTCTGCTTCGGGGATGTCGAGGATCCGGAAAGCCTTTTCAAGACTCGTCAGCCACAGGTCTGGATCCGCTGGATCAGCCGTTCCAGCATAATCCGAAGCTCCGACTCGGCGAAGCCGCTCAAAGGTCTTCTCGATACCCGATGCTTCTCCATGTGGAACCTGTGCTCGCGGAGGAGGCACTGGTAATCGCTCAACCATGAGATTCATTGTAGCCATTAACTACCCCATAAGCTGTTGGTAGGCAGGGTGTTCAAGTATAGCTGGGTCTGGTTGGGGGACCTCAGGCACCCGATCTTCATGTACCCGTCCATCTGCTCCATCAACCGATGCAGCATCACTAAGCTCAGGAGCATGTTCTTCGTGGTTTCTAGACATCTTGGCTTTTCTTCTGCTGAGGGCAGAAGATTTTTGTAAGATAACCTGGAGAACTCATAAGAACAGACTCAACCTAGTCCTAGATCCCTGTAGACTCAGCAAACCTAAAGCTCTGATACCAAGCTTTGTGGCAACACATCCCATTATCACACAGATAACGAGATGTTACGCAAAAATGTGCGGAAAACACCATAACCACAGATTATCAAAACACAGGTTAATTAAAACCGATTGCGAAAAACTGATAAACTGTGAAACTATTACTTTCCAGTCCTCATCCTGCACAGAAACATGTCATATAAATATGTACATACACAAGATCTGACACGTGTCCACCGCTCAGGAATAGTTGTCCATCCATCACATGAGTTCACCACCTGTTCATATATACATAAAGGCCCACATCCGGCCAACAGCAGGATATACAGATATCATCGAACGATCTTCGTGAAACATCGTCAAAACACTGCCAAGGACCTGAGAGTACAGGGATGACTCTAGACTCTACTACAAAACATCCAAAACAGCAGCATGTCCATCGCTTGCCTTCTACTGCTCCTCAAGCTGCTCGTCCGCAACACCACAACCACGACCACGTCTACCTCGACCACCTAAAAAAGGGTGTAAACCAGCGGACTGAGACAATTGAACAATTGTCCCAGCGGGAAACATAGCTCCCCACCACAACCATAGAACCTCAGCAAGAGAAACTATAACAGCAATTATAACATGAGCAGATATATCAGAAGCAGTTATATATATATAGCAAGATCATTCTTACCGGCAAGCATACCAGCTGTACTAAAGCGTAAAACCAAATGTCTTTCAAAGGAACATGACTATCAAGATGAGATATATCAACATGTAACAGGATTATTAGAACAGAATATAATGCCATATAACCTGATTATCAGGATAAGGTAGATTGCCACATGACCTGCAAGGTATAACGGAATATTACACAAACAAGGCCTCAACCAATGTTTCGTGTTTGATATGACTAGTAAATACTAAACGGTTGTATTACATTTTATTATGCCCTATGGATTTGAACCGTACCGTTCAAATCCAACCTTCAATTACGAAACCCAAGACGGTGCCATACAAGGTCAATGGAAGAGCCGGACTCCACGACCTCCCACCTCATGGTCAGTACATGAGTACAACACAAGCAGGACCGCAGTCACATGCTGAAGTGGTCTAAGCCATAGGGTTAGCTCCATAGGCTACCCATTCTCTAGCCCGCCTTGGTACAGGTCTCGGCGCTAGTAAAACTGAGCCACGGGCCTGATCACCGTGCTCTGAACCATGAACGCATTCATGCTCCATACATCACATATCCTGAGCCATGGGCCTGTTCACCATGCTCTACACACATATCTGAGTCTGCAACCGAAGTTACACTCTTACCTCCTCATTTTCAGGCTAGGAGCAACCTACACATATTCAACAATATGCGCTTCCAGGTTAACCCGTAGGAAAACCTATTTCACCATCACCAAGTCCTGACGATGATGGATCTATGGCCAGGGCAAACTACATGATGTATTTCACTGTGCTTAATTAGTATCTTTTAGATGGATTGCAAGATTCAACCAAGTTGTATGACATGCAAGGTATAACAGAAAGTAAAGAACATTATATTATGATCTATTCATATCAACCTGATCCATCTTAAGGATCCAACATCACATGTTACCACTTGGCCTCTTCCCAACCATCCAGATCCATCTCAAGGATCATCACAAACCACAGGGTCTCAACCCTTCATCATGCACTGTCACTGCCTCTTAAGGATCGCATCATCATCATGGGACCAACACATCACATACATAATCTTATAGAGCAATTATCAAAGTAATGTTGCTCATTACATATGTCACATAGCCCTTTCATGGCTAAGTCATCACCTGCAAGGTCAAGGTATGCAATAATTGTAGATTCAACATAAGGAATATGCTCACTATCATGAAATATCATTCAAGATAATTAAATTACCAATATTACACTTATTTGGTAACCGAGTATGTTAAGTACACCATTAAACAACCATACTGATACTTACCCTTATATCGAGATTGTACAAACAATCAGGGTATATAGATATCATGTTGTGTTTACAGAACCAACACTATTATTAACAAGGTCATTACTATGTCATCAACTATTGTCATCTTTATCATGAAGCAACCTTTAATGTAACTGTAACTTAGCATCATTATTACCAACATTATTATCATTAAACAAACTACTAGAGTAGTTATCATCATCTTATTTATCATTAACAATTAAGCATAAGGGTCACATCATGCATCAATTACATGAGGGCTATCATCATATACATTACTATCATTAGCATCCTTATTATTTGCAAGGCAACATATTACATATTGATGATATCACAAACACCACCATCGTTTTATTGGTTAATGTATAAACATCCACTTCTATCACATAAGGGACCGTCACCAAAGAAACTCATACCCTCACTATAGCCTCACAACCCTCATCTAAAACCTATCATCCAACATGGGTATCGGCCAACCTCACTAACCCTATCGACCATCACCCACTACTACTCTATCGGCCAACACACTCTACTAACCCTATCGACCATCACACTCATGCACATAGGGTAGGGTATCGCCCAACATGGCTATCGGCCATAAGGGTATCGCCCACCATGGTGTCGGCCATTAGGGTATCGCCCACCATGGTGTCGGCCATCAGGGCACATAGCCTATCGTCCAACATGGAACTACTTGGCCCTATCGTCCACCACATGGACAAGGAGATAACTCAACACAAGAGCACCCATTCTATCGTCCAACTCAAGGACATCCATGTCGCCCAACACCATCAGACCATATCGTCCAACAAGAGAGAGAGAGGGAGAGAGAGTATCGCCCATCTCCAAGGGTACTCATCATATCGGCCAACAAACCCTAGCTCACCCTATCGCCCAACTCAAGGGCAAGGGTATCGGCCAACCTAAAGGACTCATCATGTCGCCCAACACCAGCTACCATATCGTCCACCAAGGGGAAACACCATGTCGTCCAACTTAAAAACAAAGGTGTTGCTCAACCCAAGGAACCATATCGCCCAACATGGTCACCATGTCGGACAACATCCATACTAGGTCAACCTATCGTCCAACCCAAGAGGAAGGGTGTTTCCCAACACCAAGAACACTGATATCGTTCAACTCAAGGACAAGGGTGTCGCTCAACACACCCACAAGGAAGGGATATCGCCCAACCCTAGGTCACCTTCAACCTCCAACACAAGGGAGCACAAACCCTAAAAAGCAAGGTATACATGGAACCCTAAAACCCAAGAGAGGGATATCGGCCACTAAGGTATATAAGCAAGGTGCACAAGAAAGGAACTAAGCTAGTCTACTCACATGTAACAAGGTTAAAGCTAGAGGTAAGAGAGTTAGGGTTAGAAACTATGCAACCCGCCTTAAGCTCCAAGGAAGAAGATGCACTTTGAGCTCCAAGGTTGCCGGCCACCAAAGCTCCAAAGCACTCCAAGGTCCAAAGCTATCATC